>KE372621.1:972224-983666 GCA_000418225.1 Zizania latifolia | reverse complement strand
GAAGGTGGCGGACCGCTGCATCCCCTGCTTCCTCCGGTATGCCATCGCCGGACGCCGGCGTCTGGGAAGCGAAGGAAGCTAGCTGCGTTGCTTTCTCGCTCGCTTTGCCGCCGTTCTTGGACGATGTCCTTCCTACCTTAGGCGGCGGTGGCATGTGCTTCTCCCATGCTGCCTTCCATCTCCGGCGCATGCAGTGGACATGCCAAGGCCGTTGCTTGGTATCTAACTCCGCCCGCGTTTTGAGGCCGCGCGCTTCCCGTTGGATCACACGCATCCCCCACTCGAGTCTCTCAGCTGTGTCTAAATTTTGTTAGTATCAAAATTAACAAAAAAAAAATATTATGACCTCTTGCCTTCGATGGAATTCTCCGTGGCAGCCTAAATGCCTTTGTATGATTGGAATGGTGTGTCATCTAATATATTATCTAGCCATTGGATTAGCGGCTTGACTTAGGTCATGTTGGGGAGATTTTGAAAATCCGCTCTAACTAGTGATGTTAAAGCATGTGTTACCTTATAAGAATTTACTTACTGTTTAACCTTTACTAACTTAGTCGAAAAGTTTAATGTATTTCTAGAAATATTTTATGATGCACAATTACCTTATCTAGCATATATTATCCAACAACTAATTTAGCTTGTGTTGCATAATATACGCACTATTGCATTATAAAATGTTTCTAGAAATATATAAAAATTATCGACTATGCCAAATAATTTAGTTTTACATATTTTACATTTCGTGTAAACTACCTGTCTTCTGTTAAGGCGGTCTCCATGATCTTATCAAAAAGTTAACGAGTGGAGGAGGTTCTCGATCGCTTTGAGCCGGTTGCCGTCGATGCACTCCCGCTCATTGTTCCTCACCCTTCGGAAGCTGTATGTACTTTCTCCTGCGAGTAAGGTGTTTTCGACGGGGTCATTCTGGTGGGAGTGGGCTCTTTTTGTGCATTTGAGTACGACATGGGGCTAATGTTCAGGTCGAAGTCGCTCAGCTAGAATGACGAGTATGGGTAGTTTGGATCCATACTATAATATTTAAATTATGTGTATATAATTTCAAAAAAATATTAATACAATAACAAAAAATGACTAATGGAAAACACATCATCTATTTCTTACCTTCAATCTTGATTGGGGGTGCTTCCCTGATTTTTTTTATGATTTTTGATTAATTTTGTTACAAACAAAAATTCTAACCAACACAACACAAAGTCGACATAGGGTAACCGCGAGGTCGAAAAGATCTCTTTCCTCCACACACAACCATTCAAGACATACAATGCATGGTGCCACATGCCATATGATGCCATCATATCACCGTTAGGGTCAAACCTCAACTACTCCGAGTCTTGGACATGCCTGACACGAGGGCAACGTAGTACTGGTGGCAACGGTGTGACCTCACCACATAAGAGAGATTCTCTCGCGTGCATGTGACCATCAATGTCGACGTTCCGAGAGGAAAGCTTCGGGTACAACACGCTGGAGGTGGTGGACGCAACGCACGTGAGCCACCCCACCCCTACCATCGATGGCCATGCTGCCATGTCACCGAGTCGCCGATTTTGTTGGGTTTGTGGAGACTTGTCGAATCTAGATACAGATTGGTATTTTAACCTGGCATAAGACGTGGGTTCGGGGATCTACACTGCCCCGCTGCTAAAAAATCTGAATGAAAAAACTTGACAGCCAACGGTGGTAGCTAGGGGTGAAAGTGATTCGGACAGTTTTCGACCAAATCTGGAAAAATGGATTCAGATATGGATTTTTATTTTCGGATACAAAAATGGATATGACATCGATGGTATCTGATAGATATGAATTCAGATTTGGATAATCCGAATAAATCCGATTCAGATAATCTAGATTAAAAAACCCATTAAACATTTAGGCCTAGTTTTCTTATAGCCATTGATTTGCTTCGAGATGCGTTTCACTAAGTAAGACCAGGTAGGCAGGCAGGCCGCCATCGCCCGTCTCTGTCCACCGTCCCCGCCATGTGCCCCGATCGTCACCCCTGCCGCCACCCCGTCGCGCGCCCGCCGTGCACCCTGGCTGCCACTGGTGCCTCACTCCGTTCGTTCGACCTGCCCGTCCCTACCTCTGCTGGCGCCCCGCTCCGTTTGCCCGGCCTGTCCGTCCCCACCCTGGCAGGCGCCACTCTCTGTCCGATCCCACCCCGGCAGACGCCCAGCGCCACCATGCCACGCCCTGGCGCCGCACAGGTGAAAGAAGGGAAAGAAAGAGAAAGAGGGAAGAAAGAGGAAAGGGGAAAAATAGAGGGAGAAAGACAAAAAGAAAAGAGAGAGAAAAAAGAAAAAAAAATTCTGTTTAGAAATGGGGGATTTTTAAAGTTAAAAATCTATCATTTTCTCTATAATTTTAAATAGAAAGATGATCTTTTAAAATATTTTAAAATTTTAAAAACTTCTAAATTTAAAGAATATTTGTTATCTTGTTTTGATAAATATCCGTAACCGTATTTGTATCCGAATCCGAAAAAAATATATAAAAAAAATGATATCACTAGTATTCATCCGTATCCGATCCGTTTTAATCCTAGCGGTCAAAAAATCTCTTGCTTTTGGGCCCCGTACGGTGTTGCGTCTTTTTTGGGCCTTGCTGCGGTCCACACTCAGCTTCCCCAACGCCCCGCCCCCGCGGAAGCCGTAAACCTCTGAGGCATTTCCACGAACACTTCCGGCTGCCTCGCCGTCCGCCCAAAACCCCTCGCCCAAATCCGCGCCGCCCGAAGTGGCTCCGCCGCGCGGACGCCCTCCCGTCCCCGCGCGCCCCGGCGGGTGGTAGGGATCGGGTGCCTAGCGTAAGATGCGGCGTTTCTCCCCGACCGCGGCGCTGTTCCTCCGACGCTCGCTCGCCGCCGCCTCCTCCGCCGCGCTCCTCTCCGGTCCGGTACATTTCTAGCCACATATTTTTTAGAAACAATCTTAGTTTAGCAGACGGAAATAGAATAGAAACTAGTTCGTTGCTCGTCGGAAGTCGATTGGGCTCACTCAGTTACCCGAGCCTGAGTTTACCGATGATTCCGAGCCCGTGCTGTGAACTAGATTATCACCTGGATGGTTGGAATGTGTACGAGATTGAAGTTACTGTGCTAAATTAGTTAAGAATCTGTCTCCCTTTAGTTATCCCTGAGTTAAGCCGAAGATCTTGGTGTTGCGTGAGAGTATGCATAATAGATTTGTAATATTTGAGCCCTTTAGAAGCACTTAGGAGTTAGGACCAACTTTTAGGATTATTGATGTAACTTGTAAGCTTGTAGCCTTTGGTGTCGCTCTTTTAAGCTTTGTTCTTGCCAATGAAACCCACCCTTGCTTTGTGGCATTCAAATTGCTAGACATTTGAATTATGTTTGTCTTGCCTGCAGAGAAGTTTGGCGCATGCCTGGCTTCTTGATGAAAGCCCCTCTACACATGTGAGTTCAGCCATGACTGTGCAGTATCATCAATGGTCTAGTGTAGCAGGCGGGGATGATGATGAGGTTCTTGAGGCTTTCAGTCAGGATTGTTGTACAGATGCAGGTGACCGTGCCGTGGATGGTTCAGCATGTCCTGCCTATGTTGAGAAGCTCTGCAGATCAGGCGACCTCCCTATCGCTGTTCGGATTCTGCGACACTTGCATGATGAGAAGATCCATGTAGGATTGGACACATATAATATGTTACTGGAGCAAACAGGTGAAGTGAACAACTTTATTCTTTTTGCCAAAGTATTCAGGTATCTGCTGCTTTCCAAAATTGTTCCTGATTTGACTTCTTATACAAATGTTGCAAAGGCCCTTCATAAGTTGGATGACTATGAACTAATACTTAAGTTTGTTAGACAAGTTTTGGAAATTACACATGATAGAGATCCTACAGTGATGAATCGCATTATTTTCGCCACGGCTAAATATGGACATATCGATAAAAGTTTGATCATATTTGAAGAACTGAAGAAAGATCAAAGGTTGGATGTTGTCACATTCAATACCATTTTGGACATTCTAGGAAAAGCTGGCCGGGTGGATCAAATGCTTCATGAGGTGAAGTTAATGAACGAACTTGGCCATTCTCCTGACATTGTTACATACAATACAGTAATAAACTGCCTGCGGAAACTTGGAAGGTTAGATCAGTGCAAAATCTTTGCAAGAGAAATGCTTGAGAGAGGGATCAATCCAGATTTAAGAACATATACTTCACTAATTGATAGTTTTGGAAGGGCTGGCCATATTACTGAAGCCCTTGAAATGTTTGACCAGATGAAAAGGTCACATCAACCTTCAATTTATGTCTACCGGGCACTAATCGGTGGCCTGAAAAAGGCTGGGCGGATTGAACTTGCAGAAAAGCTCTCTGAAGAAATGAACACAAGTGCTTCAGAATTGATAGGCCCTGAAGATTTTAAGCAGAAGTTCAAGGGAAGAAAGATCAAGAAGAACAAGTAAAAATCCCGTAAATGATATTCCAGGTTGGAATATTTCCTTTGCATGCGCCATGTGGTCATCCACTGTTCCAGACAGTCAGAGATTCTTTGGTAAGTTGAAATCTTTCAGAGAATGCATATCGGTAAGAATCTGAGAACCACGAAGCCTGGATTACAAAAGCTTGATGATTACTAAGACATACAATGATCTCAGGCCGAGAGAACCAGAGTCTAGACCCCTATGAAATACCATGGCTGCCAGGCTGTTGCTGATGTGCATTTCAAGAAACAGGAACACATTTCTCTGATTTTTGTTGTTTGGGACGCAAGGGAACTTTGTCGGATACATGTCATGTGCTGATGAGACCTGAAATCTGTATCTGCAATTGTTCTACAGGTGCACACACCCGAGCCAGCAGACAGTTTACCAGCCGCAGGACTACTCGGTCGAGAGATATGTGATCTGCTTCTGTCTAATAGACTGACAGGTGACTTTGTTCGACGCTGCCTGAATCAGTCTTGTGTTGCTCCTGCACTTCTACACGCTAAATTTCAGGATAGCTATTCATGTTCAGTGCCGTGAAGAATAGTTGAACCTTGAGCCCGGTTATGTTTGTGGATCACTAGGTATAACAGAATATACATAGAACAGATTCTTTAAGGCTTTGTTTGGGAAGCCCAATCCCCATGGGGATTTCGGCCCATTCCCTGGGGATATTTTGGCCCGTGGATTTGATGTCCTATGGATCCCGGGCGGTCTTTTGGATGTCCGAAAGGCTAAAATTTCCGTGGGCCGTTCATTCCCTATCCCCGTCGTTCCACTGGGACAGAAAAAAACTCCTCCTGCGACCGGGTTTTCTCCTCGCGCTGCGCGGCTACGCCTAGGTTTTCCCTGGCCGACGACCGTGGGGAGGAGGCGAGGGAGGAGCCAGCGCTGGGGAGGGTGGGGGCTGCCGTGGAGGCCACGACGACGGTGCAGGGGATTACCGGAACGCGTACAAGGGCTAGCTGCTGGCGCTGTCCCGGTGGATTCGGCTCCTCAGGCCCTTTGCCGAGGAGCTCCGCGAGCGGAGGGCGCCATCGAGGGAGGAGGAAGAGCAGGCCCTGGCGCTGCTCGCCACCTGAACTGCCTGAAGCTTCGGAATTTGTTAGATTTTGCTCCGTCTCTGCCCTGTTTGGGATCCAGAATGCTACAGGGATCGCCTGATTGGATTTGGTCCTGTCTTCATGCCCAATTCGATGAATTGATAAAGTTTTCATCTTGAATGGAATGCTGGCAGGACAATAAATCTTTAGATCTCTAGTAACGTGGTATAATCTCGAATTTGTGCCAAAGTTGCGATTTTTATACCTTATTCCCCCGGCAACTTGTGCTACCAATTTAATTTTTTTTATAATCTTGAATTTTTATTCTGATTTTTTTGTCTTTTTGAATGGCTGGGATTTGTATCCGTGTGTCTCCCAAACAGTATTTTCTCCGGCTAGGATTTATAACCCTAGGTGGAAGGGGGTGTCATGTGCATGTAAAAAAACCCCATTGGGATTATTTTCTCTGTGGTTTTTCTTCCCTTCTTACCAAACAAACCCTTATTATCCTTTATTTTACTCTGCAGTCGAGTAGAATACGCGCTGTACTCAATTGTAGGTGGTTTAGTCTAATTCGTCTTAGATCATCTTAACATTTTTTTGGATCATTTTTTCATCCGCTTTCATTCTATGCAGTGTGCTCCGTGCTCTGAAAGTATGCCATGTCTTGAAGCATTTAAGATTCACAATATTGTAGAAAACAATTCGCAATTTACAGATTGCGCTTCAATCTAGCGATTCTAATAAACTAAAAGCATCAGTTTTGGGATACAACTAGTAATTTGACCAAATTCTGCAATAAATATACAAAAGATCAGTAATGAATGTTCTAAACATGCAATGGACGCAATGCATTCTTCGCCTAGTCTTATTGTTTTCAGCAGTTACAGGAAACCAAAACTATCTCTGCCATTTTTCCAAGGTCTGGAAAGGTGCAACGTGCGGATGCAGCTCCGAACTCGTGGAAGTATTTCAAGACCACTTTGCACGTTACAGCAACATGTATTTCATCAACACGTCATGTTATGTCATCCTGTACAGTGAAGTCAGTATCTGCAGAAGAATACCTGAAACATTAGAGACTACAAATTGTATGACCATACACTCTGTGGACTGCAGGTAACCAATCATGAGGATCGTATTCAGGTATGGCACAAAGGGAAGGGAAGTACCTAAAAGAGCATCGTAAGATAGAGGATGATCCATCCTGCCATGGAGAAGACAGCAAAAATATGCACCCAGAACAAGATCGCAGCTGATTCCTTACCACAACCTCTTAGGTTTGCAACTGCACCTGTAAACAAAAGAGCGGATAATTGTATAGTTATTCTTATACCAAACTTTGTGGTCCATTCTAAGGTTAATTAACAGACTAAACATGGCGTGGCATCCTTTTTTTTAGTTGTCATACCTGATAGGACCGATGTTGGCATAGAGTGCTGCATTAACAGGACAAACTTGAACATCTTGTCGCCTTTTGGAATAAATCCAAGCTTGTCAGCAAAAGAGACAATGCCAACACCAGCAATCGGAACCAAGACCAAGCGTGCAAATATGATGGCGACAGTGGTCCGGACCCCAAGTCTCTTACTTCCTTCACCAGGGCCTGAAAACATGATCACCCACGTATGGGCGTCAGGCAAATATCCTGAATTACAGAAATATAAATGTACTAGAAGTACACTGTAAATTGCAGCACGCTTCTCTTTGACAACATAACATGAGCTTACCATCAACAAGACTGCCACCAACAGCAAGCAAAATGCACGGAATCATAGCTTGCCTGAAACATATAAGAACAACATTGTTGGCATGAGATGTTTCTTAAATGTGAATCATATAATAACTACATATTGCAAAATGTAACTACAGACGAGACTGGTCAATACCCAAGAATGAGACAGCCATTTGTTAAAAAGAACAGAGGTGCATCATCTGTCAGGATCAAAAATTTCAAGAATGGCACAACACCGTGAGTAATTGCAAGAACCTGTTACAGGATGCAAAGGAACAGTCAGATAATTGAGCAAAAAAAACAGCAATATTTTAGGCACGATAGTAGACAAAAAAACAAAGATATCGAGCACTTACTGATGCAATTATTGGTGGTTGAAGGAGCTGTTTCTTTTTTAGGAACCTAACCATACATTTTATAGGGATCATTATCTGCATTAAGCCATAGGTTTAGTTTTATTAGTTATTTTGGTAATAGCTACTAAAATATCAGTAATTCTTTGCCAATATGCTGAACTGGCAATATGTTCTGCTAGTTCTTACGTTTGAACCTAAAGAAGCAACGTCCTGATCCTCCTGTGTAGACAACAGGGGATCTTCCTGATCTGCGTTCTCATGAGCACTTGATGAATATTTCGTTACACCTGATGTAGTATTCTCAGAAGGAGCCTTAATTGGAAGTTTCTCTTTCTCCTCATCAGAGCTGTCGAAGGTCTCCCCAGATGGTGGAGCAAGCATCTTGAATACATATGTGTAAACAATAATTGCACCAACCTGCACCATTTAACCAATCTATCATGATAAGTGTTTTCATTTACATTCTAAAAAGGGATGTGCAAGTGTGCAACTCCATAAGCAAATAATACATACACATTGACCAAATGATAAGTATGCATTCCCATCTTGAGTGCATTTGTTTGGGTCACCAAATGGATTTGATTGGTCACGGCATAAGGCTGAAATAAGGACAAGCGGTATGTTTCCAATGTTCCCTGCATCAAAATGAATATTACAAATATAATGCGGAAAGCTTGAGAAAAATGAGCAGGTGGAAATTTTCATTGCAAGGGACATGAAGAAAGTACAAACCTATTCCTATGTGAGTAATAGTGAACTTGAAATACGGATAAGGGGGTCGTATGATCCATGCCACTGCAAGTCCAATCAAAGATGCAGACACTGCACCCAGAACAATGTTTACTGGAATGAACCACCTGCGAGACAAGAATTATAACCATCAGAGTGTGTTAAGAAGAGTGGTGCTGACATGGCTGACACAACAAGCCACCACACATTGAGCTCATCAGTAACATTTCCAAGGGAGGTTCTAGCTTGTGGCTAATCATCTGAAAGAACAAAAGCTTCTACTTACCACTCCAGCATCTTCTCAATTGTGATTGCTCGCCCGAGCTGCGCGAATATGAGGCAAGGGAGGAGCAGCGAGAACACAAGCTGCAAAAACGCGGAAACAACCAGAATAATAATTAGAACAGTCTAGGAAGACATCTCGTAAAAGCATTATGAAATCTAGACGATGTTCCTGATCCTGTATGGTCAACTGTTCCTTCCATCATCTGGAGTTCACAAGCTACCAACAATGGTAGTGGTGAGAGTTAGGCGCCTTACCCCGTTGAGAAGCTTGCGGCCGCTGGGCTTGAGCACGCCGACGGGCTTGGACGCCATGAGGAACCCCGTGAAGCAGACGACGAACACCTTGGCGATGGGCAGCACGGCGTACCTTAGCATGCCCAGCATTGACACCCCCGCGGCGGCGCCCTGCGCCTCCGCCGCCACCATCTCCAGCACCAACCTCCACGATAACGCCTCCTCCCGCGCCGGCTCTTAACCAGTCACCCAATCACCCAACGCGTAGCTCTTAACCAGGATTCCACCCAAAATTGCTCGGGCGGAACAGACACAGCTGTGCTACAACGGCCAGCGGCTGCTCGGCGGCGAACTCGTCGCCCCAAATAGTAGTCCCCGAAACGGCCAGCGCGAGCACCCCCTCCTACAACTTTATTATACCACCATCCCCCTCTGTGTCAGGATCGATCATGATTCATGAACCCAGTCACTCAATCAGCGTCGGAGTCGGGCACGGGCAGCTCGGTGATCAAAACCTCCGAAAATTTAGGGCTAATCCGAGCGCTCCCCGCGCGCAATCGAGCTCCTTACCGCCGGAATTTAGGAATCGCGCAATGTGAAGCGAAGCAATCGCGCGGGGGGAGGGGAGGGGAAGGAGCTCGACTCGCCGACGGGATCGCGCGGGGATTCCCGCCGCCCGCCGGCCCGAGCCGACGGGAGGACAGGACAGGACAGGAGGGCGGAGCGCCACGCTGGACATGTGGGACCGGAACCTCCGTCTCTGTGAGCTTTGGGGCCCACGCGTCGCTTTGCAAAACGGGTGGGCCGCCGAAATCCAGCTTCGCTGGATTGGAGGCCCAGATAGGAAAAAGGCATAGCCACATTGCCCACATAGGTTGTTTTGCACGAATTCGATGATAGTACAGTTCATTTCCTATAAGAATCGAGATAAAAAACACATTCTGCTGCTTTGAACCCCAACTCGGCGCTGATGCTCAATGTCCTCATTATCCTTTCACACGCGTGCATGTTTAATGGGAAAATCAACTAAAATCCTCACACCTAATTAGCTCAATTCAGCAATCTCGATTCATAAAAAGTATCATATTTTTAAATTGCAAAATAAAAATTGACTAGATTCATATTTTATAGATTCTAACCGAATGCAGGTGAGCATAACCATAGAATTGTTTACCCCATACCATACATAAGAATAAGAATAAGCTATATTAGTTTATTTGTCTTCTCATCCAATAAGAGCTTTCACACCACACACATTTTTTCTAATCTATAGCTTAATAACAGACCTTAATCTGTCATTATTTGGCGTATGCTTATATAGAAACTAGAAAGCATCCTGTAGTTTGGCGAGATGCTCGACTCGCTTAGCTAGCAGCGCTGAGTCACGCAAGACGCATGCGTGCGTGCGTGCGTGCTCAGCCTGCAGACAGCTAGCCTTTCACGCGGATCGAACAATGTCCTCACACTGTACACAAGCACAAACGATCGCGAGAGGAGGCACGGCTAGTTAGCTTAGGGGCTAATGGGAGAAACAGCCCGTAATTATAGTATATAGATAATAACAACACGGAGAAACTGATATTCTTAATTTTTAGATATTATTTTAATTATATATTACGTATATAGTTACCGAGTTTTATAATAAGAAAAAAGTTTATAGAGAATTTAAGATTCTGAGCGTAGGCGCGTACCACGTGAACATGCCATTAATTAAACTAAGATCGATCGCATGCGTGCAATTCGTTGGATCTGACGGTCCACGTACGGTAGAGTAAGTATTTGCCATATAGCTAGCCTCTGCTAATGGCATGATAGAGCTAACTGCAGCTGTCAAACAAGAACAAAGCCAGAAGGACAAAGAAGGGTATGTACGTACCGTGCGTTGATGTCCAGCTAGCTAGATCGAGCCAATTGGCATGCACGATCGATCGATCCCAGCTAGCTAGTGCCGCGCGTGAGTCGTGACCCCCCTCTTATTTCCTTCCACGGCGTTTGCATGTACGTGACCTTGTTTAGTTGTCCCGTTTTGAGCACGATGATTTCGTAGAAGACGGTTCAATTTACGTAAATATCTGATTCCAGATGGTAGATGTCATCAGATGAGAATCCAGACAGTTTTATGTACTTAGAATTATATTTGCAAAGGTAAGAACTCGTAGAATAAATTGGCAAATATTTTATATAGGTCGGAGTCTCTATTCAAGTAATAGCCCTATATCATGTGTGTGTGTGTATATATATATGAATGTACACATTTATATATAGATTGGAAGTTTTAGTGTAAACATAACTGACTATCTTGTCGAGATTTTCAAGTAAGATGTTTATAGTGATTCTTGTTACGGTCATCTACTTGTTTTCCTAGGATTTTGGCTTAAGTTAACTTATTGCAGGCTTACTCTTATGACATCATATCGTGCATATTCTAGCGGACGGTCCAATTAATGGTCCACGCGACGCATGCATGCATGCATGCCCGCGCGCGCGCGACAGGCCGCCGTCGACGTCATCAATGGTGGCGAAGGCCGAAGGGCATCGACTGGCATGCATGCAGGATGCAGCTGCTACCGCCGGCGCGGCGACAGG
>KE372621.1:960313-972214 GCA_000418225.1 Zizania latifolia | reverse complement strand
GCCACCGCAATTCCAATCAGGCCGCCGCCATCCAACCCGAACGAACCAGAAACACGAAACAAGCCACAATTCAGACCCGGCCGGCCACCACGCCCAAAAAGAAACAACCTTTCTCTATCACTCTCCCAAGAAACCCAATCCCGGCGTCCTCGCTTACCCGGCTGCGTCCGGCGGCCCGGGGGGCCTCACCTGCGGCGACATGGACCTCCCGGGGGAGAAGCTCCCGTCCCTACCGTGCAGGCCGTCCATGGCGATGGCGGCCGGATTGGGACGAAAACCGACCGGGAGGAAGGGGAGGGCGAGGAGGAGGACGGGGGGAGGTGTTTGTTTTCGCCTCGTATTCCTTTTCTTTTCTCGGTACGGTGGCGATGTCCCTTTTTTAGGAAAATCTCGGCAAAACCCTGCGCTCTCCACGACGTGTGCTCTCCCGCCCCTACGCGGCGCACCACCGTCACTCCCGTCGCCTTTCGCCGGTAGGGTTGATAAACCCCTCCCGCGACGCCCACGGGTGGAGGCGAGATACGCAGCCGCGGCAATCTTATACGTGCCAGTTGCCATATTCTGCATTACCGATTTTTTACTGCAAATATACGTTCATGTATTCTTTCTGGTATAAAAGTTACAGGACATGACTACAGCCCGGACGTATTAGACGGTGCAAAAGTTAGACATTGCGTGGAGCCATCCGATTTTGATCTCACACACGAAACATCATGATGAGAAGTGGAGTGCAATATCAATAAATAAATAAAGTGAAATACAGTTAAATCTAAGTTAAAATATTTTGTTTTCACGTATGAAATAATATTGAGTTCCAACTACTGAAATATAGAAATAATTTATGTTTCTAGCTTAAACATGATTTATATATTTTTACAAAACACTACTAATATATAAAGTAAAACATTGTTTAATATGTATTGAAATAAAAGCTCGTTCAGTTATCTTCTTCTCAATCAGTATCACCTATCACCGTCAGCCACAGCCAAAGCGGCCTCCTCCGTCTGCCTCCTCATTGTCATTGTGACCACGGCGACGCACCGTCGAGCTACTTTCATCTACTTACACAGTGCCTCCTCTCTCTCATTCCCTTGCAATCCTTACCTCTGCCCGTCCCTTCATGGCCACACTAGCATCTCCTTCCCTTCCATCTCCATCCTCTCCGACTCTCTGCACACTTCCGTACCCTTCAGCCTCATCTAGTCTGACTCTGATTCTTTCATCCAGTGGGACAGCCTCTGCTTGACGCTGCCTCACCACTCGGCACCGACACCGACCGTGCCGTCTGTGAGAGGGCAACGCTGATGGTGCTGCTCGTGTGGCTAGGCGCACAGTAGAAGCATCTGAGAAGCTCTCCACGAGCGTCCGATGAATTCTCTTATATCGGACGCTCGTGAGGAAGCATTTTTGAAAAAATATATAGATGATTTTTCTTTTTTCTAAATAGTGTGTAGTTATGTCTGACTTTTGTATTATACGTGTATTCTCGGCTGATTTAGAGAACATAGATGTTATTTCCATTGTTTTACTGTACGTCTATTCTTGGATTTTGGTATGGTACGTGCATCTTATTCGGTCTAGAGACCGAGAGTTTTTCTTTCATTTTATTAGAATTTTTTGTTTGGCAGATAGTACAATCATATTGTATCATAAGGTACCGTGAAAATTTTAGTATTTGTTAGATCGGGGGTTGTTGTCAAGTCGGTACTTTTCTCTCTGGATATGCATATCTATAAATTTTGTTCAAACAGAGAGTGTCAGGCCGGACATGCGAAGGCAAGAGGGACAGCCGCTACGGCCTGAATCCAAGGCTCATGCATCTAGATTAGGTGTAATATCACACCATTATCATATCTAATATAGAAATTAGATACTTCCTCACATACATGTATTATAAGAGATACTTAAAAATCATAATATACTTCTTAAAATAGGTAAGTATAGATCTAGAAATAGTTGAGTGTGAAATAATGAGTCTAAAAGTATTATCCAAAGTAATATGATTACTTTAGCATACGACAATATACAATGTATGTATATGTATATATATCTCCACTAGTTCATAAAATATATGACCGCTAAATTTCAGGAAATGACAACCTGAATTTCTCACACATGTTCTGATCTTTCTCGTCTTCATCGACTCAGAACTATTATTCATCTGCACGATTGATGATCCAAATGTGTTTCTGTACAACATGGGGATTGAGCTTCTGTTAAGGGTGGATTAGAATAAATTAAATCGCATCATGATTACTCGAGACATGTTAATTAAGTACACATTCTTCTGTTTTTTTAATTTAATAAGGTGTCAATGGCCAACTAGGAGTCGGCAACCTAACATGATACATATATCTGCAGTTGGCGATAGAGAAAGATTAATGGAATTTTATCGTGCGTGTAACTGTAGTCGGTGCTACCTAGGGATAGCAATGGAGACCTGATATCCGACGATAAATTCACCTATTAAGGAACGGGTCTGACGATTTTTTATTCTCATGGGAATGATTTGCGTACAAAATACAATTCCCGTCGGGGCTGGTGGGGCCAGGGGCGGGGAAGGTTCCCCATCTCCGTTAATCGTCGAGGAACCCGATAACAGAGACTGACACGTGGATCCTTATTATATGTGTATAAATACTACAAAGTGTAAACCCTAAATATTTTCCACCCGTCTCACTCCCTCCCAGCCCACTGGCCCATTCCACACCACCGCCCACACCCCTGCTGCCTCCCCTCGTGATTGCGTCCACACACTGTTGCTACGCCCAGCACCGTCATGCCCCTATGCCTCTGTGCCACCACATCACTGTGCCTCGGCGCCCCCACGTCATTATGCCCCCACATCACGCTGCCATGTCCCTCATGGCCCTGTGCCCCCGCCCCCCATGTGGCTGTGCTCCCATGAGGCCATGATGCCGTGCCTCCCACGTCGCCATGCCCCAGTGGCACCACCCCAACGGCGTCACGCCTCCATGACCTCGGGCACAAGTAGATCCAAGAGCTGCAGTCTCCTCCCAACCTCTCCTGTCGTCACTGGCTACAGCGTCCTCCCTCGCTACCGTCAGGATGCGAGCCCTCCCTCGTCGTCGGAGTGCCAAACTGCTGGCCCTCCCTCGTCGCCGATGGGGATTTTCTCTCCGACGGATACCCATCAATCTGATGAGGGGCGGGGAGAGTGAAAAATTATCCCGACGTCGGGGATAGTGACGAGGAACAGAGAAAATTTCCTCTGTTAAGGATAGGGATAGAACCTCTCCCCGTCAGGGTCGTCGGAGATTGTTCCCGTTGCCACCCTAGTCCACCCCTAGTGTTACAATTCACTAGGTTAAGTAGAGACTTAATCCAGCTGGTTGAGAGAACGTTGCACCTCACGCACCATCGATGTCCGAACACATCGAGGCCCTCAAAAGTCAACAATTAATTGTAGAGTTAAGCCCTTACCGTGGAATCAATACATTATTGCATGAAACGCGATGATGTGTGTTGAACGTGACGTGCTCCTGTCCGTGTCTTGTTAAAAAGAAAAGGACGCCCACCTGACTAAACTGGCAGTCAGCAATTAAAATACAAAATTATATTGCTGTGTATCCTAACAAAAACAAATATCACTGTGTATCCAACAATCCCATCTGCTTTTTCGTAGCTTTTATATGAGAAGATACAAATTTTTTTGCAAATTGAAACAAAAATCTTGGAATCACCCGAAACCTACCAAAATTACCGATTGTGTTTTTTCCTATCTAAAAAGCTCAAAATTTACAAAATCAAATGAAACTTCATGAAATTTACAAAATCAAATGAAACTTCCTAAAATTTTAAACCCCGGTATCCAATATAATTTTCTATTTTTATTATCAAATATTTTAGATCTAAAATATCTCTCTAACAATATTTCTATTTGATTCCTAATTTTTAGAGATCCATAAAATCTTTCTCCGTGTCCTCTACTTCTAGATTCTAGATCTATTTCGGTCTCAATCGTCACTAATATAATAGATAGAAAAGCATTTAAATAATAAAATCCGTGATATAAGAGTATAACATAAAAATATGATAAGAAAATTTTTAGGTATCTGATGATCTTCGCACCCGATAGACACGTGCGCGCGTGGCAACCGACCGACCGCCAGGAGAGCGACGTCAGGTCCGACGGCACCACGTACTCACGCGCCCTACGTTGCCCACCGCCGGCCGCCGGATGCTAAACCGGCATCCGTACATCGGAAACCGGGGACTCCCACGTGCAGCCCCAGGGATCAGGATCACTGGCGCTCGTCAATTCTTTTATTTTATTTTATTTCTCTCTCTCAGCACGCACGTACGCACGCGCCCGCACGTTCGCTCGTGCGTGGCCGCGTCACCCGCACGTGCTCACCGCTCGATCGGCCTCTGCTTCTCCTCCGTTCCTCCTCCTGCCACTGCTGGCATTGGATGCCGCTGCGAGGGGTAGGCAAGTTACACGGCAGGGCAATTTGGGAGCCATGAGTGCGTGTTTGTGACCGCGTGTGTTGCGTGTAGCAGTTCAAAAAAAGAGAATGATGCGGCGATGCTGACGCAATCCGCCGGCTTTGAGTTTTTTTATTTTATGGAACTTTATTGTTAAAATTTTAAATATAGACCCTGTAAACTGTACTTTAAAAACATACCTTTGAAATTATTTTTTTCATCCGCAACTGTTTTTTATCAGTATAAAATAAAAGTTGTTTATTTTTTAGATTTCACAACTTCATGATTTGTAATGTTTTCTATAGTTAAGTTTTATGAAATCGCTCGATCCACTGCTACTTTAACCAAACAATTTTTTAGTTTTTTCACATTAATTTTTATATAGCTCACAACTTACTGTGGTTTTTTAAATCTATAGCTCAATCAAATACACCCTAAAGTTGCATGCGCTAAGGTGTGGATCTAAAAGATTCATTTTTAAAAATAATGTGTGGGAAGGTTTGTTTTTAAGGTCCCGTTGGTACAGCTTCAATTCCTGAATATTTTGGAGCTGGCCAAATCTAGATCCAAGAAATCCTAAATTTGTAGCCGTAGATTGATTGATGATATTTAGTTGAGCAAACTTGTTTTTATTTTAGACTAAAAATAAAAATTTAAACTATTTTATTATACCATACAAACCCTAGATCTAGCGTCAATCTCTGGAGCTGTATCAAACATGCCCTAAGTTTACATTTTATATTTTATTTTGCATAGCTTTAGATATAATTTTTTTGATCTAATCAAATCTAACTCAAAATATTAGATTCAAAGCCGTGGATATATCACAGGTATTTAGTTCAGTTGTCTGATTTTAATTTAGATTAAAAAAATAAATTTAAATATTTTTTTATCATAAAAATTTCAGATAGAGCTATTACAAACAAACTTTTAAAATGCTCAAAAAGCAAAACAAATTCCCAGTTTTACTCACTGTGCAGCCAGAGCTTGTTGCAATGGATCGCTGGCTGCTGATTTCGGTGGGAAAAAATCCTTGAATTGAAGTAAGCGGTGACGCATTAATGTCTTGTTTTTTAACCGGTAATCTAGTTATGTCATTGACATTCTATACATATGTTGTTAACTAAGATAACTCCATATGTTTTTAAGATATAAAAAATAAATATCAAAGGAACAGTATACGATACAATCTCTACATGGAAAAATGCTTGAGTTGAGGTAAGCGGCGACATATTGATGGCTGGTTTCTGAACCGGTAGGTCAGCCTCGTACTACGCTAGAAAAAGGCGACGCGGAGGAGGTAGTTGGCCGGAAAAAAGCCGAGAGAATCTCCGATACGAAGCCACGTCTTTGCTTTGGCTGCGACGCCCACGCAGCCTGCTGTTGCCAGGCGACCGATTTGAGAAAAAGTGCGGCGAGGCGACGACGAGGCGGCGCCTGACCCGAGAGACAAAAGCGTCATCTCCGTCGTCTCGTCCCCACCCTGCTCCCGCTTTCCGAGCTCTCTCGCTCGCTTCGTGTGAAGTGGGGTGGCTGCCTGCCAGTGGCAGGCGTTTTGGGTGGAGGCTTTTCGGCACGAATCCAGGCACCCACCCACCCGGATCCCCACCTCCTCCCGTCCTCCGCAGCTCCGCCTCCGTCCATCCAGCTCGCTTTCGTTAGAAAAGCCCTCGACCTCCAGCCCCGCCGGAATCCATGGCGGGCCGCCCATCTAAAGGCCCGGGAGGGAAAACGTAGCCCAATATGAGAAGTGCGACCGATGTGTCCGGCCCAGTAACTGTCCACCCCACAAGTCAAGCACCACCCGTCCGGCCGTCGGCCTCCGCGAACCCAGGTCCTGACACGGTGACACCGTCTTCGTCGCCCGCCGCCTTCTGGATCTGCCCGTGGCCTTCCCCCGTCCGTCCGGCACCCGATGGCGCGGCTGCAATGGCTGGAGGCGATCCTGCCGCTGGGCATCATCGGTGGGATGCTCTGCATCATGGGGAATGCCCAGTACTTCATCCACAGGGCCGCGCACGGCAGGGTATATGGCTTCTCCTCTTCCTCTTCCCCTTCCCTTCCGCCTCCGCTTGATGCAGGCCTTTCTCGTGCTGACGAGTTCGCCTCGTGTGTTGGATGGATGCAGCCCAAGCACATCGGGAACGACATGTGGGACGTCGCCATGGAGCGTCGCGACAAGAAGCTCATGGACCAGTCCTCCGGCAACTAGGTGCGGATCTGGCCCCTTGACGCCGTCCTCTGCCCGCTAGGGCTTGTGCGATCTTTGGTTCTCGGGGTGATGGTGGGATGCGGGATTCTAGGGTTTGAGCTCGATTTGGGGCTGTGATTAGGTGACATCGATTGTGCTTATGGAAGCTGATTTACGGTGGGGACTTAGGTCTGGCGCTAGAAATCTCAATTTTTGGGTGTTTATGCTCGAAATTTGCAATTTCTAGTGGGGATTTCGCTGCAGGATTGATTATGGTTAGTTGTTAGTATGTTGCGGACTGCGGCAGACAGATGCTGTTAGACCACCGTAATGCTTGACTAAATTGTGCTGAAATGCAGTATGATCTGTTGGTTTTTGATTCACAGGGGTTGCTACTTTGAATTACTGATGCTATTGCTCGGGTTTGTGCGTTACTGTATGATTGTAGGGATTGTGTAAAAATAACAGGTTGTAGAGCACATTTCACTCATATGCTAGGAAAAAAATTCTAATTGTCATCTGATTAGGTTTTCAGAGTGGGGAGATGATGCTTTGCAGTTAGCAGAACTCTTCTAGCCATGCTATTGGGTCACTGTGATGAAAAATCCTGAGCTAGCTTTGCTTCCCCAATTTCCATTTTTTGGCCTTAATGAATACTATTACAGCTATAGTATGTGGTTAGGTACTTACCTGGTTAGCTTTCTCTCCAGTGCCCAAAAAACCCTTGCACGAGTCCACCAACTCACTCCAATACAGATAACAATGATCTCTAGCACACCAACTAGAAGATCTGCAACTTGGTCTTTGTGTTATCCCATTCTCTATTTCCTTTCTGTCAACTCTTTTGTATAATTCTATGTTCTCTAGTTTACCTCCATTATTGCTGTCCTTCATGTGCATCAAACCTTCTTTTCATGAATAACACCAGTACTCATGGTAATCCTTTGTTTTGGTCTTAGTTTACCGCTCCACCTTACCGTTGCTCTAATAAGATTGCTGGAAATGCTGCTTCTCAATGCTAAGATTTTAATATTTGCTTTATTTCAAACCATTTTTCTTATGTCCTCTGGCCATTCTGATCAACTGTTGATGTTGACATCACACTGCTAGCCACAGACCACAGTATTTATGTTGCCAAGTTTAAGCCAATCGAGTGAAATGGTTGCTGCCAAGTGCCAAGTGCCAACAAATATTAAGTCTCCAATCTCCATTCCCTTTTGTTTCTGTAACACTAAAAATCTAAAATTGTGGAATCTGATAGCTCTCATCAACTGATAACCACTGGTCTTTTTCTTTTCCCCTTTCATCTCTATGTATCTGTAAATAAAGTTCCTATTCAGTCTCTACTCTCTAGTAGTCTAGTCATTTCCTTCTGTACTCATGTGCTTTTTAACCAAAATGGACAAGAGAGGGGGGAAACTATGTTTGAAATCTTCCTCAGGATGTTGCAGTGTTGAAAAAATCGGCCGATTAACATGTAATCGGCAGCATAGCAGTTAATTTAAGGCATAATCAGCCCATTAATCGGTCAGCCCATTAATCGGGTGGTCAACTCGATTAATTGGTGGTCAACCTGATTAATCGGCTGTATAAAGGGTTGGCCACCAGCGTTCCCCTCGCGTCGTCGTGCTGCTGGAGTAGACCTCACGCCGCTGCCCGCGCCAGCCTCATGCCGCCACCTGCTCAGATCCACCGCTGCCGCCATTCAGACCCCCCGGTGCCACACTGCCACCCCCGCTCTGGTCTGCCGGCACTGCCCCCACTCAGATCTGCGGCAATGGCCCTGCTTTGGTCCGCCAGTGCCATGGACATGCTTGCAGCGGTGGCAGTGGCAAGATGAGGATAGGGGAGGAGACAGTGGGAGGAGAGAGCGTGAGAGAGCCAGAGAGGAAAGAATAAACCTAGCCATGCGGAAAATTTTTAGGACTAGAACCATGGGTCAAAGAGCCAGAGCATGATGGGTCATGGGTGCTCATGGGCCAGACTCTGTCTATTGGTACCAATTCATAAGATTTTTAACGCCCCACGGAAGATTTTTAATTCTCCATGGAAGGACTAGAACCATACTTAAGTAAATTCTCGACCGATTAATTCGGTTAATCCCCAATTAATCGATTAATCTCTACCCCTTGGCTAGCCGATCATTTACCGATCACCGATTTTTATAACACTAGGATGTTGAAATGTACAGTATGGTGTTAGTTACTAGTAATACATAGTCTGAACCTATACTTGGCTGATAATGAAGGATCTCAACTTCTACTAGATGGATTCATTGTGCATCTCTCCCTCAAACTACGTCTCGTCTATTGGCAGAATTTTTTGGGATATGGTCTGATATGAAATTGTCATGATGATGATGATGTGTTTTAATAAAAACTTTTCATTGGATTTTCTGGAAACAGAATTCCGTGATATTTGTGTGTTGTGCCACTCATCTAACAATGAGAAAGACAAGATTTGTTCTGCATTGGTGTGTTTTTCACCTGTTACGGGGTAGTGCTGACTGTATATCATTGTTTTTGTAATGCATGTCTGCAGGATATTGATCAGCACTGATCTTGCCTGGATGTTGACGAAGCTCTTTCAAATGCCCAGAATCACTCTTGTTTAGTTTCCTTGTATATTGGGAAACCAGAACTTATGTTTTTGTTTACAACTTCGGAACATTGGATGAATAACGTGTATCTGAAATCTGTTTAATTAAACAAAGTGGGTGTTCATCAAATTGTTTTGCCCATTACTCAAGAGCTGATCATGAAGTAAGTATTGTTTGTTGCTGTTATGGCTTTCTGCCTACTGTATATAAGAAGCTGCTGGTGGTGATAGTGGTGAGTTGGTGAATTTCTGTAGTTGAAGCGTCATATCTCCTTTTCACAGCTGCTTTCTTCCAAGGATGCTGGTTGAATAAACGGGCAATGCAATGTCATTTTTCACACGAAGAATGTGAAATTTCATCTTTATTTATGCTGAACCACCCCATTCTTCAACCATTGGGAAAATAGAATTACTAAACAAGATTCACAGTTCGGATAAGATAATGCCCAAAGCAGGAGGTGCTTTATTTTTTTTTCACCATGGTAGAGTGTGCTAGGAATTACATGCATCAAAATAACCAAAAATACAGTAGGTACAAAGTACTCTCTACATGCATACGTAACAGTTTCAGCGATCACGAGAAGCATTTCTGTCAATGTTTGTTCTTCATTTCTGTCGAATTCGCATCATCCGTGAAGCTCCGGCGAGTGGGCGTCGTCGTCTCTGCTGCACCAAGGTCTTCATTGGAGCTCCGGCGTGCAGGCGTCGTTGCTGTCTCTGACGAGCCATTGTCTTCCTTGAAGTCCCGGCTGGTGAGTGGTGTCTCTGGCGAATCAACGTCGTCTTCCTTTAAGCTCCGACGAGTAGGCGGAGTCTCTGGCGCATCAACGTCGTCTTCTTTTATGCTCCGGCGAGTAGGTGGCGTCTCTGGCGCATCGACATCTTCTACCTTTAAGCTCCGACGAGTAGGCGGCGTCTCTGGCGCATCAACGTCGTCTTCTTTTAAGCTCCGGCGAATGGGCGGCGTCTCTGGTTCGCCAACGTCATCCTTGAAGCTCCTGCGCAGGGGCGACTCGGCGGCGGCGCCGCTGTTCGACCTCGACATCCGCATCCTACCGGCGCGGCCCAATGGTGATTGCGGTGCAGTGCCCAGGCCGCCAGACAGCCAGCTGTGCCCAGCCTCAAGCACCCGGAGATGACAATCGTACTGCTGGCCGGCGCCGGCGCCGTCGTCGTCTTCCTCCTCCTCGACCATGTCCTCGTCGAGGCTGACTACGTCCCGCATGTTGAGCTGGTGGAACTCGACGATCTCCCGGAGGAACCGGTTCTCCCTGGCGTACACTGTGTTCTCGTTCGCCAGCCGCGCCTTCTCCGCCAGCAGCGTCTCCAGCTGCTGCCGTATCTGCGGACCGGCCGGAGGCCGGAACACGCCATGAACCGCCGTCCGTTCGATCATGCGAGGGAGACGCAAGGAGGCAGCAGCAGGAGCTTACCAGGTCCTCGTCGGCGTCGTGGTTGCCGTCTCGGAGTAGGCGGTTCTCCTCCTCCAGCTGTGCGCACCTCTCCTTGGTGAACGCCATATCGGCCTTCACCGTCTTCAGCTCCCTCTGCAGCAGCTTCACCTTGGCCGCCATGGCGCTCGCCACCTGAAAACCCCCCCACCCATCTCAACTCCGGCGCCATTTACAACGCCAAGCACGCACGATCCAAAAGAGGAGGCACCTTACGTCGCGAGAAGCCTTGATCTGTGGCGACTCCGTGTCGGATAACATCGGCGACATGTCCGGGCTGGCCAAGCTCAGGCTGGCGTTGCGGAGGTCCATGCTACAAGCCTTCCTCCTGATCTGTAACTTCCGGGCATGGAGGACGTCGGCGCCGCCGGCCCTGCTGCCCTCTACCTTCGTCAGGCCCTCCTGCAAAAATTGATCATGCAATCCATCAACCTCTGAATGCTGGAGACGACTCTGAATTCGATCTGGAAGAGCAGATTACCTCGAGGACGTTCTTGATTTTGCCTCCAATGTCCAGTGTATGGTTCTCCGGCTTCCTGACACGATCGTAGGACCAGCGAGATTGAGATGGCTGAAATCGAGAGCACAGGTTAAACTGATCACTGATCGGACCGGACATGCATGGCAAGACTTATGTCAAATGGATTCCGTGGAAATTTTGAACTGCTTTTGCAAACAAAATCTGAATACGGCATGATCGAATTGTCGCTCCAACAGCTGATTGATGGGCAAAAATCTTTTCTTGATGTTTTAGAGCTCTTACTTGGATGCCTCTTGATGATCCGAGAGAGTGATCTCTGCCGTCATCTGTGCCGCCGTTTTCGTCGAGCATCTCTTTGGCTTGCTGTGCCAGGACTCCCCAGAATCCGTGCTTCGCCTCTGCCTTCCTCAGCTGATCATACTTTGGATCATCGTTTGCGCCGCTGATCGATGTGTACAGCTGAGTGACAGGATCCTGCAACGCATTCAGCTGCTAGTTTCACACGAATTTCTCTCAAATTTCGCAAGGTTTTGAAGTTGTCAGGGGCAAAGGCCATTTAGTTTGCCCCGTTCCATGTATCGGAGGAGGAGCGCGCGCACCAGGGCCGGGGCGTCGGGCTGGGGAGACGAGGCGGCGGCGGGGAAGCGCTTGGCGACGGCGGCGGCGGTGGTGAAAGACAGCACGTCTCGGCGGGAGGAGGCGGACGCCAGCATGGCCTGCGCGGCGAGGGA
>KE372621.1:913657-940547 GCA_000418225.1 Zizania latifolia | reverse complement strand
CCGGCGACGGCGCCCGGGACTTCCTCAAGGACGGCTTCGACGACTACTGCACGAGGATTTTCCCTTACTTTCACAAGTGGAGGAGAGCCTACGGTACGTGTACATACGCACCTCATCATATCTGCTCCAATTCACATAATTACATGCATAATTGCTTGTTAATTACTAATTCACTATATGATCCTTATTGTTTATATATATTCTCATGCTGGTTAATTCATGCAAAACTACATTTAATTACCTCCTTTGCCGCCTGATTAATCGTCGATAAATTAATACCTTTGGTACAGTAGCATCAAAACACCCCTCTCCGATCCAAGAAATTTTCACCAGTTACTACTTGCCCAAGCAAAAGCTGACGAGAGAGTATGAATTAATTAAATTAAAAGATGCAAAAATGACAGGAGCTGATCTCCCAGGGGACCTAGAAAAAAGCTGCCGTCACATCTTTGCAAGAAAAGTTATTTTGAGGCAAAACATTTTTATTTCTATTCGAAATGATCCACAGTTAGAATTAAAAAACAATAATAAGTTTTTGTTTGGAACGGTTCTAGATTTACCAGAAACAGAAAAGTTTTAGTTCCTTTCAAAAATGTTTTTAAGTCTTGAATCAGAATCACTTGTAAAATCGTTTGGCTTCAATGGTCTTAGTTCCAAATTTTCTAAAATGTATTGGAATCATGAGAAACTACCTAGCAGAAATACTAGAAACGTTTCGATGCTGAATATAATCTCTTCGCTGCTATTGTGTTTGGCACCGATTCTGATAATTCTAATTAGAAACAGAACTGATTATAACTGTCAAGCAGTGCCTTAATTTTAAATAATACCATAAAATTGACTTCTAAAATTTTATAATCTAGATAGGAGAAAGTAAGGTAGTACTCCCAGCACCCCGTTAATCAAAAGAACATTGGGAGGGAATAATTAATACTCTCGCTAACAGTAGAGAGGTTGGGTTGTCAATCAAGTCAGCGTCAGCAAGAGGTGAGGGGGCAAACCGGCAAATAAGAAAAGAGAATAAACAAATTAATGTGAGAGCTACTTACTGCAGTCAGCTGTGTGCTGGATCATCAAAGGGTAGCCTTGGATTCTTAATGATTAACAACTGTACTCCCACACACTTTTATAAATTTTCAAAAATATATGGAAATTATAAAAAATATGTAATTTTTTACCAATTCTTTAATATTAAATTTATTCTTTTTCAATCCTTAAATAATTAGGAGTACTATAAATCTCAACAACATCATCCAGCTTTTATGTTCTACAGCTTACTACCTAAGACTAGCTATCTATGATACTACTAGTAGTAGACTAGTACACCAGTACTATGCTCTTACTTTCCGAATAATTAATTAATCCACTCATTTGTATATGTATGCCAGTTTCCTTATACCGATTTCAAACGTAAGTTATTATACGAAATGGTCCGAATAAAATTTAATTTCAATTATAAATATAGAATAAAAGATTAAAAATATGCACATATGTTCTAAAATATATCAATATATTTTCAAATATAAATCTAACTGTATAACGTGAATAACACTAAATTTATATTTTTAACTTAATTATTAGTTAAAAGTTATAAATGCTGACTTTTCTACTACATGGATTACAAATATGCCATTAATTATTAAAAACTAGTAAGAGCAACTCTTGACAAGCTAAACCATGGGCATGATATAGTAAATTATTCCTATATATGTTAATCGCCTACAGTTGTGTATATATACCAGATCTGCATCCAGTGGCATGGCGTAGCTAGGCGTGCTCAAATTAAATTAATTAGAGCAACGACAGATTTAAAAACTATCCCCATTGATACTTTTTATAGCAAGTAATTAAGACCATGCATAGTATATATAAGCAATTTTCTTCTAGGATATATCAAGCAAAACATACCGCGCACATATCCTAAGCTAGCTAGCTATTAGCACACTCCAAAGTCCAAATAAATATTTTTTATCCGACCCACAGAATACAACGCATGTACCTTGTACGTGGCTGTCATGTGCTAAGCAATGGTATAATTAGGCGCAGTTAGCACATATTTGACCTGACTAATTAAGCTAAGACAGTGAGCCGG
Source organism: Zizania latifolia (assembly GCA_000418225.1). Taxonomy (NCBI): domain Eukaryota; kingdom Viridiplantae; phylum Streptophyta; class Magnoliopsida; order Poales; family Poaceae; genus Zizania; species Zizania latifolia. The sequence goes on along the minus strand of KE372621.1, from coordinate 938,455 downwards.
TCAGCTAAGCTTTCTGTAAACGGCCATGCATGTTGCCATTAGCTGTCCAAGCACGCCGAGACCAAATCTCAACCCTCGTGATCTCTTCGTCTACGTCAAGCCGATGGCCGAATCGCGCGCCGATCCTTACCCTTTTCTCCAAGCGATCTTGGAGTCGGTATATATAACTCCATCAGCTGCATCAATGCTTTATGACTAAAAACGGAGTATTTTTAGACAGATAAAGTACTTACTTAACTTGTAGATATATCTAGCTAGCTATCTGTAAGGTGTAAGGTAGAGTTCAAATCCGAGAGGCCATATATGTGTGCGTGATTTTGGAAATTTAGTTAGTGTGCTTGTGATATGGCTCTAATTATACTCAAAAGTACAATTAATCAATCGACAGGACAAATCTTTTAATTAATTTCCTCACTGTGCTGCCGAAGCTTGCCAACATGCATGCGCGTGCATACATATATGATATATTTCTTCGCTCTTTTTTAATTTAAGAATTTAAGATTTGAAAACTAATTTAATAATTTAATTGAGAATTGAAAAACAAGAATGAAACGAGAAAACGATTGATGTGATCACCAACAACGACTTCAATTAATTCGTGGAGCTCCAGGCCCCAGGGCGTACGTGCACGTCGCCCCACTCTAAACCAAACTTATACGCACGATGATTACAATTCAATAATTCAACATGCAAGCTGCATCTCTCCTACAGGGCCATTGACTAGTTATTAGTCCTAATAAGTCCTAACCCTAGGCCGACCGGCTCAGCTAGCTCGATCATATCGATCATGGACAGCGTCGATAGAAGCTAGCTAGGGTATATATCGATCTGTTCATGCATGACACTGTACAACGTGTACTACGTACAAGCTAGCTGCCTAGCTCCACCAACCATTTCCTCTTGCACCTTTAAGGACGTGGGGACTGCAATTTCTTGCATCTCTCCTACAAGGATTTCACATGCGCACATGAATAGATCCAATGTGTTATCTTGTTGGCTTAAATACTCTACCTAGTGACATCAATTAATTCCTCACTAAAAGCTATAATTATTAGTTAATAAATTTATAATAGCACCGTTGATTTAAAATCCAGATCCTCTCATTCTCATGCGCATATATATATATATAGACACACACGCATTAGGAGTTCACATGGAGATGTATACATGCATGGCTACAGTGATTTAAAGTGCAGCCAACAATCCATGAATTGAAGTAGATAGATGTCTATTGCAATTTGTTAGTAGTTTGTATGGAATGGAGTCTTTTTAATATATTTACACCGGAAGGAAGTATGGTTCTGTTTCATTCGTATTAGGGAAAAAGCAAGGAAAAATTAGGGTACACTGTAATATGTCATGCACTTCACAAAAAATAAAAGTATGTATTGTAATATATCACTTCACAAATATGCTAGTCTCGTTCTCTCCATGTATATGGGGAACTGAAAAAAAAATAGAACTTGAAATCGATAGTGAGAGACTATGTGCGGCTGATTTTTTTGTTTCCTATGTATGTAATTGAATTTAGGGTTGCATGTTTGTGGAGTAGATGCCTTTTGGTTTCCCATCTAACCCAAAGTGAACCGCTGCGATAAAAACCCATCCCCATCTGAATCGCGAGATCAAGTTGAAGGAGATTAATGTGGATATATATACATCCTTCTGTGTCTTTGTTTTGACCAGTCATTTTGTTGATCTGAACCATTAGCTACTCTTAGCTAGCTACATGTCTGATCGAAGGTGATAGCCTCTCACACACATGGTAGCTAGCTCGATGGTTATCACGGTAGTTGCCTAGTTGGCAAAAAGTGCAATGTCCAGCTGTGCTGTGCTACTACAGTGATAATTGATACCCCATCCATCCGTTCTCTATTATAAATTATTTGTTTTTAAGTTATTTTATCTAATTTTAAATAATTATATAAAAAATTGTTTGTTAAACCGATCATAAATATCTTAATAGTATATTTGCTTTATATTTTGATGTTAATATATATATAACTTAATTGAAGTTACAGAAGTTTGACTAAAAAAATAAACAACTTATAATACGAAACGAAAAAAAGTATCAAACTATATCTAGCTCAAAAGGAACAACATTACACTGATATTATTTCCTTAAGTTCCGATTGGTTTGATGAATGGAATGGAGAACTTAACACTCAATTTCATACAACTTGTACTTGTTTGCGTATTAGATCGAGTAAAGAAAACGGGTTGGTCACCACTGCCTTCCCCTCAAAGGCATATATAGCTAATGCATAAGTACTACGTACCTTCATTCTAAAATATAAATATAAAGCATATATTTTTAGAAAGTTAATGTTTGTAACTTTTAATTAATAATTAAGCTAAATATATTTATATTTAGTGTTGTGCGTATTGCATATATAGTTAGATTGCTAATTCAAAGTATTTTTTGTATATTGTTTTCTTAATAAATTTCTATGATATACATAGTGAAAATAACTACTATTTAATATTCGACATTAAAAATCATGTAAAAACTTATTTATAATATTTTAGAATGTATGTAAGAGAAGAAAGAGAAATTTCAATGTCTTTGAAATCTACTTTCCGTTTTGAGCTAATTAAACCAAACCACGCATACCATCTTTTCAATTTAATACAGAGAATCTGATTTATGCTAGCTAGCTAGGTAGGAAAGAACATCACACTAATTATTGCCTCTAAAATTATTTAAAGCAAATCATAAAACCTTTATGCCCTAGGCGGGCCCACATAGACCTTGTACTATAAGAGCATCTCTAAGAGAAACTCTAAAGAGCTATGTTTTCTAAATTTTAGAGATTATAACAAAAAATAGCTCCCAAAAATAAAGTGCTCCCTAAATCTTCCTCTATCCTCCCTACTTATAGGGAGCGATTCTCATTCCCTATCTGCTCTGGCCTCACCTGTCGATGATATAAGAGATACAAATAAAAGGAAAGAGATGATATTTAACAAGTAGAGTCCACCTGTCGATGATATAAGAATAAAATATAGAAAATATGATATTGAAAGTCTACTGGAGAATAATAAAATTTAGAGATTAAATTTTAATAGGAGGACTCTCTGTATGAGATTTTAAAGAAAAAAATAATAACTCTCTTATCTCTTATAGGCGCTCCAAGTTAATGATCACGATAGGTACGTGGTCCCTCGGCGGCGACATGTCATCGACAACGTACGCGGCACACAGGCACGCACGTACGCGTACGTCTAGCTAGATGGCGACACGTATATACACGGGTCGACGGGGTCGTTTTCACGTCGAAAGGACGTAGGGAAACAGCGAAATTTAATGAGTACGTACATTCAAACTTTAGAATTTTAAATCATTAATATATTAAAAAGTATTATAATTTGATTCGTGAGAATGGTATAGCAGATTTGTTATAAAAATATTTTCGTATATTTATATTTTTAACATTTTGATTAATATATAAATAAAAATATCACAAAAACACATATTAATTGGAGACTGCGTTAATGTCTAAAATATTATCTCTTTTAACGGAGGTAATTAAGTAGCAAGAGATGATGTGTGCGCTTTGCTTAATCCCATGACCTTGCGTTAAAAAACCATGAATATGGCATGCAGCTTACCTTTCGTACGTGTTAAGGGCTCTTTGAATTCAAGTATTTTTTAGAGAAAATAAAAAAATGTATTTACTCTTACAAAATTCCTAGCGGCAAGGAGCCTTAATTACCAGGACCTTGTGTTTTTCCTTCTCTCGGTGAAGATTCTAGCTACTCCCGTAGACAGTAGGTACGGATCTACGCTATCACAGCAGTAGTACCATTGAGATCACGAGAATCTTCTTGGTTTCATAGCTCACACAAATTGTCATATTGACGTGATATATATATATACACACACACACGCACGTGTGTGTGTGATGTGTTCATAATCATACTAACTTAAGTTTACAACCATAATCCTTATGTCCCAGTTTAGTGGATAATCGGGTATTCTCGTGACTAACAAATATGTTTCTTATTTTTCGTTCGTGAACATCCCTGCATGCAAGTGTTATTTTTTCTTTTCAAATCTAAAATTTTATAAGATGGGTTTTTTATCTAGCCTGTTCTGATCGGCCCACTTTGTCAGCCCAACAACTGCAGCACGCAGCGGGCTCCCGGAGATGGAGACCCAAATATTGCTTCGAATTCTTTTGTCTGACTAGTGGGGTGGCGGTGTTGCATGCAGGTGAGACGTACCTGTACTGGCTGCGGCGGCGGCCGGCGCTGTACGTGACGGACCCGGAGCTGATCCGGGAGATCGGGCGGTGCGTGTCGCTGGACATGGGCAAGCCCAAGTACCTGCAGAAGAGCCAGGAGCCGCTCTTCGGCGGCGGCGTCCTCAGGGCCAACGGCGCCTGCTGGGCGCGCCAGCGCAAGGTCATCGCGCCGGAGTTCTACATGGCTCGGGTCAGGGGCATGGTCCAGCTCATGGTCGACGCCGCGCAGCCGCTGATCAGCTCGTGGGAGGCCAGGATCGGCGCCTCGGCGGTGGCGGCAGTCGACGTCGACAGCGACCTCAGGAGCTTCTCCTTCGATGTCATCTCCAGGGCCTGCTTCGGGAGCGACTACTCGAGAGGCCGGGAGATCTTCCTCCGGCTCAGGGAGCTCTCCGGCCTCATGTCTGAGACCAGCGGCGTATTCTCCATTCCCTCCCTGAGGTACCTGCCGACGCCAAAGAACCGGAGGATTTGGAGGCTCACGCGGGAGATCCGGTCGCTGATCCTGGAGCTGGTAAGGGAGAGGAGGCATGCGGCGGCAGGGGAGCACTGCGGGAAGGCGCCGCCGCCGTCGGAGCGCGATTTCCTCGGCTCCATCATCGAGAACAGCAGCGTCCAGCCGAGGCCGGACGACTTCGTGGTGGACAACTGCAAGAACATCTACTTCGCCGGGCACGAGACGAGCGCGGTCACCGCGACCTGGTGCCTCATGCTACTCGCCGCGCACCCGGAGTGGCAGGACCGCGCGCGCACCGAGGTGCTCGAGGTCTGCGGCGACCGCGCACGCGCCGCCGCGCCGGACTTCGACATGGTGTCCCGGATGAGGACGGTGGGCATGGTGGTGCAGGAGACCCTCCGGCTGTTCCCGCCGTCGTCGTTCGTGGTGCGGGAGACGTTCTGGGACATGCAGCTGGGGAGGCTTCTCGCGCCCAAGGGGACCTACCTCTTCGTTCCGGTCTCCACCATGCACCACGACACCGCCTCCTGGGGCCCGACGGCGCGGCGGTTCGACCCGGGGCGCTTCCGCGACGGCGTGGCCGCGGCCTGCAAGCACCCGCAGGCGTCGTTCATGCCGTTCGGCCTTGGCGCGCGCACCTGCCTCGGCCAGAACCTCGCCCTCGTCGAGGTCAAGACGCTCGTCGCCGTCGTCCTCGCTCGGTTCGCGTTCGCGCTCTCGCCAGACTACAAGCACTCCCCGGCGTTCCGGCTCATCATCGAGCCGGAGTTCGGCCTGCGCCTCCTCATCCGCCGCGCCGATCAGACTCCGCACGTTGACAGACATGTACACTTGGGATGTAGCTAGTTGGCTTCTGTAAACAACTAGTAATACATGAATTGAAAGTTTGAAACACACACAGAGACACAGAGTGACAGACAAGATGATACATAGTACAAATGAGAAGCATTTGTCAGTTAAATGAACCTTCCGAAGTCAATTAACAGATGGTAGGGTGCCAGTTTAATTTGCAACCTACTCCTACTTTATTGGAAAAATTGTTCTCATACTACAAAATTAAATGTTATACTCTTTTTTTCTCTATAGGTCAGCCACTTTGTAAAATTGTCACAATCTTTATCGTGATTCTTGCTAATTTGTGATAATCACATGTATTGAAACATTTGTCTATATCTTCTTTCTCTTCCTCATCTTCTCTCCTACCGCCGGCTCACTTGCTGCCACCTCTAGTCACCACCGAGTGCAAGCTCATTGCTAGCCTATGCTCCACCGTCTCTAATCGCCGGAGCACACGAGGTTGCCACCGGTCTATGTGCCACCGTTTCCAATCGGCGAAGCCCATGTGCTCGTCGCCGGCCAGGGTGTCACCGTCTCCAGTCACCGGCACGCACGAGTTCGTCGTCAGCCTCAGCCCACACCCCGCCCCCTCTAGCTGTCGAGCCTCGCATTGCTGCCTCTGGTCGTCGGCACATGGGTCGGTCCTCGTACTGCTACTACCTCAATGCTCACTCGCCTCTACTTCCGACTGCCTACACGCACACTACCATCTTCTCCTGCCGGCCCGCTCTCCATACCCATGCTTATACAAGAAGAGAGGAAGAAGATGGGAGGAGAAAGAAGGGTAAAATAAGCATTTAGTAGTTTAAAAAGTCAAATGTGTCAAATTAGTAAAATTAGTAAGGATGATAATAAAAATTATGGTAATTTTACAAATCGGCTGAACTATGGGACAAAAGGAGTGTGTCACTCATTGCATGAGAACAATTTTTCTCTACTCCATTAATTTGATGAATTCAGACAGAGTGATTTTACTGTACCACCTCCCACTACAAATTGTGGGGTAGCTCTCGGTGCATCGTCAAATACCATAAAATTTTTCATTTGAACAATCTTGGTTGTGATATGTGCGGTCCGTACAACTGTATAGGGGCATCACATCCCACGAGCACTTATAATTAGGCTAAATTCTCAAGTTTTTTTATATGGCTTTCCAGTTGTTCGATTATATTAAAATCTGATTAATTTAACGTTTTTGTCCGTGCTTGCGAATAATACGAGCGCCATAACTACTAGATATCCTCTTATCTCGTATATCTTGTGTCTCACCTGTTTAGAGTTAAGCACCGTGGCACGAAACTTTCTGGAATAGCTAGCCCTGAACCATCCTCTTGAGGAGTAGTACTAACTTAACACATGGCGCCTCTGTTCCTCTCTGAAAGCAACAGAGCAAAGCAAAGATGCGAAACCAAGTTTCGGAAGCCATGGAAAGGGACGGTTTCTTGGAGAGCTTGGCGCTGAACCCATGAGCATCACCGTGACGAAAATTGTTGTGCCTTTCTCTTATGCTATTGGCCTGTGGTTGAGTGAGTGGCCAGGTGATTTGGACGCCGATGGCTGGTGTCCCCTGATTTTCTACTTTCTGGCACTAATAAAACCTCGATGGTTGGTCAGTTGAAATCACCAAAGTGGAGTAGAAATCACAAATTCGCAACGCTGTCGTGTAGTAGAACTACTTACTACATACGACGCCAGACGCAGTGAGCCATCGTGAGAAGCAGCACACACAGCGGCACGCGCGCAAGAAGGCTGGTCATGTCGGAATCCGGCGACACGGCGGCGGCGGCGGCGGCGGCCCAGAAGCACGGGTACAGCCGGCGCCGGCGCGTCCTCATCTGCGTCAGCTTCGCCGTGCTCGTACTACTGCTCGTCGCCGCCGCGGCCGCCATCGTCGCGCTCGCTGTCCTCCGTCCCCGGGACGCCACTACGGAGCTCCTGTCCGTCAACGCCACGGGCGCCGCCCCGAGCGTCGTCGCGCTGCCCACGGTCAACGTCCAGCTCAACATCACCTTTCTCCTCGTCGTCCGCGTTAGCAATCCGAACCCGGCGGCGTTCCGCCACGGCGCCGCCTCCATGGTGCTCCTGTACCGCGGGGCCGAGGTCGGCGGCGCAGCCGTCCCGGTAGGGACAGTGCCGAGCCACGGCGCGGAGACGCTGAGGCTGAACATGACGGTGCAGGCGGACCGAGTCGTGGCGGCGGCTGGGATCGGCGGCCTGCTCGGGGACGTGCTCGCCGGCGAGATGGAGTTCGAGGCGACGACGGAAGTGCGGGGGCGGGTCATGATCCTCGGGCTCGTCAGGCGGAGCGCCGAGGCGAGGTCGGTGTGCCGCGTCGTGATCGGCGTCGCCGACGTAAAGGTCCGGCGCCAGGAGTGCCACAACGCGGCCAGGTTGTGACTGGCTCCGGCGTGCACGTGTGTTACTAATACGTGTTACGTATGCGCACTGTACGTCTTCGTATCTGTTATCTGTACATGTACCTGTGCAAGTGAAATTTCGGTTTTATACGTGCTCTGGTATATTTAGCGCCTTTCTAAACAGTTAAAACTCAGATTATCGGCTCAACACGTAATTTAAACTTCTAAAAGTTTCAATTTCTCAAAAAAAATTGTATAAAAAATTAAAAATTTATTGTAAATCTATTTATCAACATTTTAATATTAAATCTGTTTGTTTTACTCTCAAACTATTTGTCCAAATTATCAAACCATCTACAATATAATATATTTTAACGGGCCTTACGGTGTTGGTTCAAGCTCCGCAGCTGTTTACAATGTGGCAATGAAAGCGTAGGTTATACAGGCACAAGGTTATGTCTTATGAGCTCCTGAGCTCGCAGCAAATTTCGGTGTATCGAAGAAGAAAAAGAACGCTGTTCGCATCAGTTACTGTATTTGTGCTATTGGGTTGATATTCGGCAAAACTATTTATTTTTAAATTTTGCAACGGCACATAGTTTAATTATTGAATCCGTATCGTACCCACAGTAAAAAAATGGACCTGGCCTGGCCTCGCTACCGAAACTGTCACCCCTACTACTGTCCATGTGTAGTACTGTAATTTGGATGATGCTTGGTTTTGATGGCTAGAGCAAGAGTCCTGAAACTGTCACCCCTACTACACATGGCGTGATCAGTCACGGGGCATCAAGCGGGTCTAATTCCAAAAACTGCAATACTTTACGAAATTTCACCAACTTTTTGTATCGACACGAAAATAAAAAATCGCCGGTATTTCAACAGAAATTGCAAAACCCGTCTGCGCGACTGACAATCATGTAAGACTAGGCTGATGCCAAATTAAACAGCACAAAATACACTCTAGATCAAAGTAGAAAATTCGAGCTTGGAAGAATGGCCTAATCTAGCCCACGAGAATCCGATCCACACCTCTAAATTGGAATTAAGCAACGTCGAGGCCACGAATAAATTTGACCCATGTTATTCGAGTGGACGAAATTGGTCCAAGTTAATGACCACATAAAAAATCCATGAGAAAAGCGGCCTATGAAATTATTGGCCCGTGGAGAAATAGCAGCATCTCTTCTCCCAAAAAAGGGCACCATCGGCCGAGCACACAGAGACCTCCTGTCCCTTAAATTTTTGGCCTGCATAAATTAGGCCACATTTGCAGTGAAGACGAGGTCGATTTCCTTTCAAAAGGGTAAACAGTACAGTTCAGCTCTGGCCCGTAAAATTTGGCAGATTTGGCCCAATTCAGAGGCTTGAGTTTTCCTGAGGGCCAAGTTCGCCTAAAGGCTGTGCCGGCAGAATTCAATCATCACCGGTGCACGTTAGTTGTAAGTTGTAACCATATATCTCACACGTGGAGTCTCGTTGTCCTATCCAATGCAACTCTCATATAGTCACATGCCAACAGTAGCGGACCCAAGTTTTTTTCATGGGTATGCGTGCTAAAATCTATGTATGTAATTTGGTAAAATTATTTTTCTAATTAAGTAAATAATTATTAAATTTACACTGTTATTTAGTATACATACATAAATATAAATAGTTCAAATATCATACTTTTAGTATGATATATAGTTATAAATAATAAAGTGTTTAATCTAATCTAGTCACTAAACACAACATAGCATGTATGTAAATAATAAGTTTTGTTCCTTAAATAAAGAGAATAACCAAAGAAACAAATAAAAAAGGCTAATTTATTTATAGCAGTCAGCGGCAGAACATTAAAAGGACCTTAGAACACAATGGAAAAATACTTTTATTATGATATGTAGTCACAAACAATAAATTGTTTAATCAATCTAGTCACTAAACATACTATAGCGTTTATGTAAATAATAAGTTTTGTTCCTTAAATAAATGGAACAACCAAAAGAAACCAATAAAAATGGCTAAATTATTTATAGCGGTAGCAGCAGAACAGCACAAAGGGAAAAAAACGGAATATTCACTGCGCCAAAGGGGATCGAACCCATGACCTCTTTGTTACACAGAGAGCCACGAAGTTCCTTGTGCGACAAGGGGTGCTAATATCTAAATCTTTAATCTTGTGGATCCCAGGGTATGCCCTGGCCCACCTGGCATATCCCCGGGTCCGCCCTTGCGTGCCAATCCCATTAAAAGGCTATTTTTTTTTGTCAGACAGCACTGTTTTTCTTTCGGCTTTTTTATCGTTATACCAAATTGTGGCTATGATTCTATCGCTGTCGGGGATGTGATTCTTGGTTACCCTACAGTTAGGTTTATCAGATCGGATCAAGGGCAGGTTAAGACCAACATTGACTGTTCGGTATGGCCTATGAACATGAACTTGATTCCGATAAGGAAAGTTGAGTCCTTATCGGGTAGTTGAACTCCAGATATGGTATCAAGAGATTTATTTATACCAGAATTTTTATAATTAGGGATTTAGTACCTGAGTTTGGTAGGCAATCCAAAATTGACTCGAGATAGAGTCCTAGATTGTTAGGCTTACCTCTTGAGTATATAAAGGAGACGAGAACCCCCAGAGACATCTCATCTATCATTAATCATCTAGCCATCTAGCTTCACTATATTTTTCTTGCTTTCGACATCTTAAACCTTCATATCTTAATTGCGTCGTATTGTAAGATCTACTATCATATTATACATAAAACACTGGATGTAGGGCTATTATCCTCCAGGAGGACTGAACCAGTATAAACCTTGGCTCTTGTGTTCTAGAGTCGACCATTGGACTCGAAGACGTTGCGCTTCTCTTACACACATCTAATCACCACCTCGAATACCCCTTGGGTGGACTGCTCGGTAATTCACCGACAATCGCCGTATCCCAATGTACATAATTAATTAATACATTTCCACACATAAACACATATATATGATCAGTGCACCTGATTAATCATATATGGTTAGTGTACACGTTGTTAGATTACTCAGTTAATTACAAATTAATGGAACCATGAGCCTTGCAAACTTTCCCAGTATAGCATGGTTAGACCTATATCAGACCAAATTCTACTATTATCGGATCAGTAACCACCTATCGATACTGCAGATCAGACATGATTTCACAATTTTTTTGATGCCTTTTGCGGCAATGAGAGAAGCAGGCGCTGCATTTCAAATTTCGAATTCCCAAACCGATCCACGCTGAAAAGGGGAAGGAGCACTGCTCCAGCTAACCATGTGAGCTGAGCACGAAAATTTTCACATGCAAGCCTTAGCCCCGCCTGCCTGTTCCGTACTTATTCAATGACATGTGGGGCTCACCCTGAGGTGGAGCCCACACGTCAGTGTATATTTGGAGGGGAGGACAAGGTCCCGTTGGTTCGGACACGACCCCGAAAATATTCAAACCAGCATAGCCCAACGTTTCGATCCCGCCCGCGCCGCTCCCCGTATAACTGACAGGTAGACCCCACCTGCCAGGGATCACCTAGGCGCCTCATCTTTAACACCTGTCTATTTCCAGCAGATATCTCCCTCCTCCCCCCTCTCTCTCCTCTCTCTCTCTCTTTCTCTTCCTCTCCCCAATCTCCGACTCCGAGTCGAGCTCGAGGCGAGCTCCCCCCAAACCCTAATCCTTTCACCGGGCAGCGAGCACGGCGGTGCCGGTGATGCCTCTGGCCACTGAGGCGTGAAGTGATCTGTGTCCGTGGAGGGGCGAGCGGCGGCGGGGGGTTTGCGGCGAGGAGGAGGGAAGGAGGGACGGGGGGATGGAGGCGCGGCGGATCTCAGCGAGCCCCCGGCCTTGCAGCGGGCGGCGGGTGGTGGCCAGGAAGAGGCCGAGGCAGGAGGCCGTCGTGAACAGCGTGCGTAAACTGCAGCGGCGGGAGATCAGCTCCAGCTGCGACCGCGCCTTCTCCATGAGCGCCGCGCAGGAGCGCTTCCGCTACATACAGCTACAGGTGCGCCACGGTTCCGCTCTTACACCGTATCTAGCTCTGTTTCGCTTTCACGTCGAGGTAGTTTGGTTCACTGTGCGTGGAAACTTAACCCTTCGGTTAGCCGATTCGTGGTGGCCTGGTGGGTGTGGATTGCCATGATTTACCGTGCATGCGAACCTGAGATCTGTTTAGGTTTAGGTCATCTGTTGGTGGTAAATGGAATTTTACTGGGCTCATCCGTCCATGAATGCGGCGCTATACGAGTTTTGCCAGATGGGATGAGAAAGCGGTGTATTTCTCTAATCAGCTTAGATAGCACTGCTGATTCGAGAAAGCGGTGTATTTCCAATTGGATGTTCAGTTGTGCAGCCACGTGCCAAATGCCTGCGTCACAACTTGCTGCAGCCTGTTTGGCTTCGCTATGATATATGTTTAGGGTATATGTTTGTATTTGCTTTCAGGGAGAGCAGAAGCATATTATTTATTGCAAAATTTTGGAAATGATGAAGTGTGTATTTACTGTCAGTTTGTGGGGATTACTGCAATCTGTTCTATCTGCTGTTGTGTGTCCTTTGAGTCAAGCTGTTTTGATGTTTACCCAATCCCAACTGGGAGTGGCCGCTGCCCCATTGTCCAATTGATTTTAAACTGAGTATTTCCCTCTGGAATCTTTGTCCTGACTACTCGTTGTTCATGATTTCTGTCACTTCACAGCTTGGATAACCATCTTAGTGGTGTTTATCCTCCATTGAAAAAATGTGGGACCCTGCTTGGTTCTAACTAATTAATGACTATACTGGCCACAAGTCAGATACTCAGATTATGAAAACTGTTAGATTTACACCTTTGATCCTTTCTCATTGTTTTCGTACTAATGATTTTACCTCAATGCATCTTTGCTGCCACTTTCAGGAAGAGTTTGACACCCATGATCCTAAGGAGAATTGCTTGCTATTACCTTACTTGAGGAAAAGGTCAAAAATTATTGAGATAGTTGCTGCGCGTGACATAGTTTTTGCTTTATCACAATCTGGAGTGTGTGCTGCTTTTAGTAGAGGTATGCTTGTGTTCTTGCAGTGCACTTCCGCTTATTGTGATCATAGTAAGATCCCTTTCTTATGTTACCAGAGACAAATAGGAGAATATGCTTTCTGAATGGAAGTCCAGATGAAGTTATCCGCAGTTTATTTTACAACAAGAATAATGAGTCACTCATTACGGTATCAGTATATGGTTCTGAAAATTTCAGTGCCTTGCGATGCAGGACAACTCGGATAGAGTAAGCTTTGTGTTCCATATGAGCTTCCATCGTTGTGAATTCCATATTATGTCATCTTGCTTAAGACACTGTCAATTATTTCAAGGTATATACGGCGAGCAAAACCAGATTCTGGTTTCCCTCTTTTTGAGAGTGAGTCCTTGAAATGGCCTGGATTTGTGGAGTTTGATGATGTCAATGGGAAGGTTTTAACTTATTCTGCTCAAGACAGGTACTCTAACTTCTGTGATGACTATAAGGTACACTAATTCTGAAACTGTCCTGATAACATTGTATTCTGCATTTCTGCAAACAGTACTTACAAGGTGTTCGACTTGAAAAACTACACACTACTATATTCTATATCAGACAAGAATGTTCAAGAAATAAAGATAAGGTAGCCCCTACCCACCTTTTCTTTTCTTTTGCCTTCTGTTCCCTTTACTTGCAGATCTCCTAATCAAGTAATGTGCTGGATGCACTTTATCACTCTGATGTGCTTGATCAATAGGTTTCCATTACCATCTGAATGCATATTTTCTTAGTAACAACTAACAATAAACTCAACAGTGTATAGAAAAATTAAATGTTTATGTGACAGTAATAAATATGTGGTGTTGCTGTACAACTTAATAGAACTGTTTTTTCTATACATTCTTAGCTTTTTTTTTTTTTAATTTTTCATCACAATAATATACTCCTGTGTGGCTTTATGTGTCTAATTACTTGTTAATTTTTGACAGTCCTGGTATAATGCTGTTGATTTATACAAGAACAAGCAGCTCTGTTCCCCTGAAGATTCTTTCTATTGAGGATGGTACTGTTTTGAAGTCCTTCAACCACCTCCTCCATCGGAACAAGAAGGTTGATTTCATTGAACAGTTCAATGAAAAGCTCCTGGTCAAGCAGGAAGGAGAGAATCTTCAAATTCTTGATGTAAATGTTTTTCCTGTGTCACATTTCCTGTACAGTCAATCGAAACAAAAAAAATTGTTGCTTAATGTTTAATTCTCACTGTTGTAGGTACGAAACTTCCAATTAACTGAAGTGAGCAGGACTGAATTTATGACTCCATCGGCCTTTATCTTTCTCTATGAGCTGCAACTGTTCCTGACTTTCCGGAATCGATCTGTAGCAGTTTGGAATTTCCGAGGCGAACTAGTGACATCATTTGAAGACCACCTGTTGTGGCACCCTGACTGTAATACCAATAACATATACATAACTAGTGATCAAGATCTTATTATTTCTTACTGCAAGGCTGATTCCAATGATTCATCTTCAGAAGAAAATGGTAAGATTTAATCTTATTTGATGTTTGTTGGCATATATATTTCTTAACTTGTCATACAATTTAAATCTGTGCTTTCTGTATTTTACTATTTATCTGATATTTTCCACTTGGCATTGGTTTGCTCAGTTTGGCGAATTGTCCATTTGTGTTTTAGTTGCCACAATAGTTATTGTTTCTTATTTTGCTATTTGTAATGGTTGTTACTGATATTTATGATTAGATGTACATCTTTAGTTCTATCTCTTATCTTTTTCTTGCCATTTTGGAAACACATATTGCAAGGGAATCCTTGGATCTTCTGGTCTCTAAAGATTTTAGTGTGGCAATGTGTTTCAGAAGGTCTTAGGATCTTATTAATGTTTTCTAATGTTCAACCAAATAATTAGATTAGGCACATTACAATGATATTGTTAGATTGGCATAAAAACTTTGGTAGCTTTAACTTCTATAAATCTGTTCATAGTATTTTCCCTACCTCTGAAGAAGCAACAAGATAACTAAACATGAAAACATTCTTACCATAATCTAATTGGGACACTGTTTACTCCAATGCAGCTGGCTCTATAAACATCAGCAACATACTGACTGGGAAATGCTTGGCCAAAATTAAGTCCAGCGATTTGTGCAAGCAAAAGAAAACATGGAAGTTCCAGAGCACGCCCTTAGAGGCCCTTGAGGACATCACGGCTCTGTACTATGATGAAGAGCGTGATGAGATCTACACTGGAAACCGCCAGGGCCTCGTTCACGTGTGGTCGAATTGACCACACATACAGATTTCACCAACCAGTTGTTGTGCTCTGCAATTGAATTGATTAACGACTGCCTCAGGTGGTGCTGGCCACCAAGAGGTCTGTTGAGGCGATTCATATTTATTTCTGCGAATAGTGGTCTCCAACCATTCTCAGCCGCCACATTTGTTGTAGAATTAACTTTCGTCGTTAGTTTTACATAGCCTGTAGCATTGGGGAGATGTTAATGATAACTTTTCGCTTCAGTTCAAATGAGTTCTCAAAGCTGTACGGCTGCAATGTGCTTTGGTAGTCACTTCACTATCTGAAATAGTGAAATCTTAATCTGTTGGACATGTGCTTGGAGAGGGTTGTGAAATCTCATTCTAAATGCTTCGCAGTGAAGATAAAATTTCGCCATATTAGCAACACCTTCACTTGTATTATTTTATACAATCACTACCTCCGGTCACAAGTACATCTGGCTACTATTATGAAAGGTCTCTTTTGACACATTTCTATGTATGTGATTTTCAAGTATATCTGAAATATTTATAAGATATTTATTGAAGTTTTGAAACTTTGATCAGAAGTCTGTGACAAGTGCTTGTGACCTTGGCATTTTTTTTCATCAATGATCCATTTTAACAGGAAATTCTGCCTATGTTGCAGCAATACTATTTTTTTGTTAAGGTGAGCTAATTCAAGAAAAAGGTTCGAACATGTATGTATCTGATCAGCTAATGCCTCCTTTGGAATGGAGCATTTTTAAACAACTTTTCTAGAAATTGAACTGAATCCTATTAAAAAACCTGTAAAATTTATGGGTTCTGGAGAGCCTAAAAAAAGGATGGCCTCCTTTTAGCTTCCACTGTGCTCCACTGTGCTTTCATCGCCAGCCACTCCGGCGGGCCAATGCCTCATTCCCAACACGTGGTACGGCTAACGGGCAGGGAAAAGCAAATCTCGCCTCCGCCGACGCGGGGCGGCTGTCGGTGTCGGCCGAGGAGAGCGGCGGGAGAAACACAGGGACTAATCCGGAAAATACCCGAGCGCAACCAATGCTAGCGATCCAAAACGGGGACCAAAATGTAAAATACCTGTTGGCAAATATTGAGAATTTATTACCCATAATTCGAGTGGACAACGTTGCGGAATTTTTCTGTATGGCCGTATGAATTTAAATACAATATTCTATCTTATATCTCCGTACTTATAATAGTTTAGCAGAATTCTTAATTAAGAGAATTAAGCTTATTGCAAGACCATTGTTATAGAATTGTATTTTACTAACTTCTTGTGTTGGTTATGCAGTTTTACACGCTGATAACTTAATTCAATTTTGACCTAGGGCATATCATAGCACTTTCTCTCTATAATTAGTACATGAAAATACACCAAGTAGTTTTCATCTGCGTAAGTTTGGTTATGCTATATACGTACTAATCTCACCGCTATAACGTACATCAATGGGTCCACACGTGAAATTAGAAATCTATGTGGAATACAATCTTCGTTAATCATAAAGTATCTCGAACCTCTCACATGAGATGCATTTATGATCTGGTATGTTGATTGTATATTCGACGAGAAATATTTTCTAGCATTAGAGAGAGATTTAAGTACCAACATGAATGTTAGAAAATCAATTAGAATGTTAAAGATATTTCTATCTACGATCCATGTACTCCTGAACATGAAGCTCTAGTTCATAAAATCATTAAAATTTATAAAATATTGCAAATAATATGTCAGATGTATTTACTGACTATAAAGATGTTATAAAATCATATAATACTGCCACTCAACCAATGTTCAGAATAAGAAGGAAGCATACAACTCCCTGCACAAAATAAGAGGGGAGAGAAGTAAGGCTATATAAGAGGATAAAACTTCCAAACACCAAAGGAAACAAGAAGAAATCCTTTGAAGAAAAATAAACCTACCTTAATATTTCCTTCAATTTATGGTGTCGAAATATAAAAAAACTCAGACTTACATGGAAAGCAAGAAGAATCAACAAGGGTACAAAAGATTTCTACCAATCTATACTACTTTAAAAGAAGCTAGTTGTGGTGAATCTGCCACTACCACAATCCTTCTCATTGATACATGGATCCTTATTGTTATTGACACGTGGTGACATGATGTTCTTTTAATGCTATAATTTTTTTTGTTGTAACGTACGGGCACTCAACTAGTTATATAAATATTGAAAAATCATATGATAGAAAGAATACAATTGCCAACACATATTTCTCCGCTACAATGGCTAAAGACCTCCATGACGATCGAGATCATAAGACCAATGTATAGTGTAGGAAACACTCGGACCGGATAAAATGGAAGGATACAATTCAAACATATATTGCCTCACTCAGAAAAATAGAGGCATTCGCAAAAGTAATACCTACACCTCAAAATATCTTCCCTGTGTAATAAAAAAGGGTTTCCATCAATAAAAGGAATGGCAACAATGAGTTAGTGAGATACAAAGCAAGTGTTGTAGCATAAGGATTAACGTAGAGACCTGCCATTGATTTTAATGAAATATACTCTCCAGTTATGAGTGGGATCACATTTTGGTACCTCATTTCGCCGACGTCATAATATCATCTACTACACAGTTAATGGA
Organism: Zizania latifolia; assembly: GCA_000418225.1. Lineage (NCBI taxonomy): Eukaryota > Viridiplantae > Streptophyta > Magnoliopsida > Poales > Poaceae > Zizania > Zizania latifolia. Next base: position 920,653 of record KE372621.1, on the reverse strand, counting down.
TGTAGTTACTACATATTTATATAAATCACTTTATTCTGTCATATACATGAATATTCCCAATGGAATCCAAATTCTGAATTGAAATGCTAATCGCAGCATATATTGTATAAAACTTAATAAGTCATTACATGGCTTAAAACAGTTGGGTAGAATATGGTATAACCGACTTAGTGAGTACATTACACAAAATGCTACTCAAATAATAATGATTGTCTATGTGTATTTATCAAGAAATCCTCAATATGGTTTTGCATTATATCTATGTATGTTAATGATTTAAATATCATCGGCAACACCAAATATATCCATGGAGCACATAATCATTTAAAAACAAAATTTGAATAGAAGGATTTAGGTTAAACCAAATTTTGTTTAGGTCTATAACTTGAACACCTCCCCTCATGTGTTTTAGTACACCAAACCTCTATGTCTAGAAAATATTGGATAAATTTAGGACCTATATGTTTCAGCTTATGATTATAGTAATCCAGCTTATTTTCATAAACTGAAACAAACACGTCAACTTATTATAATTTAGAGTGCATATTATAACAATTAATAAGCTGGTACAACCTAGCTTATTTTATAAGCTGGATTATTATAATCCTAAACTGAAACAAATAGATCCTTAATATAGATAAATCTTATCTATCCAAAGCACCCACGGTCGTTCGATCTCTAGATTTGGAGAAAGTTTAATTTAGACCATGAAAAGTTAAAGAGATACCACGAGTCCACGACCAAAGGTTATATATCTCAATACTACTCTAACTAAATATCATTGGGCTAGAGTTAGAAATATCATTCGATATCTCCAATGTACCAAATATCTCGGTCTATTCTTTCAAAGAAATTAAGATTGAAATATGATTGGATAATGGCTACTTATTAGATCTCATAATGCTAGATCTTAGACAGATTTTGTGTTCTTACATGATCGAACATCTATCTTATGGAAGTCTACCAAACAAACTCTAGTGGTTACAACAACTAATTATTCTGAAATAATGCGTGTGGCTTCGCAGAATGGTTAACCACATAAAAAAAATCATGTGGTATTTGTTCCATTAAATCACATATCATTATCTTTGAAGATAATGTTGTTTGTATTGCTCAGATACATACATGTTACATAAATAGCAATATCATTAAACACATTGCTCCTAAATTATTTTACTCTCATGAGTTACAACAAAATGGAGAAATAAATATCTTGCAAATTAAATCTTATGATAATCTCATAGATTTATTCATAAAGTCCCTACCAACATTAACATTTCAAAAATATGTTCACGATATTAGTATGAGATGTTTTCATGGTTTACCAATTTCATGGAGAGCATCTTCATGAGATTTAACCTGTACATATATTATATTATACTCTTTTTCTTTTATGAGTTTTATATACTTTCTCATAAAATTTTTTAATGATGAAATATGTACACAAGATTATATACAATATTCGTATTTTTCCTAAAAAAGTTTTTTTATAGAAAATATATACACTATATACTAATTATTCAAGATTTCACTTATATATATAGTATCATTTTGTTTATTTTTTCTTAGAGAAGGTTTACTACCCTCAACTATGAAGAAAGTTTGAATGACCCCCTAAACTATTTTTCCATTTAAATGATCCCCACATTTTTGAAACCGGCTCACTCTACACCTTTCAACCAAGTATCTGGTTTAGGCTGACGTGAACTCCAGTTTTAATGCAGAAAATGCCATGTGAGCAGTGACTTGGCAGGCGGTAGGATGATGGCTGTCTGGGTGATGCGCGAAAGGTGTTCGATGGAATGCCGGAGCGGCTCGCCGAAGCAGCTGCACCCCGGCCTCACCGGCGCCCCGCTTCTGCCGTGCCCTGTCCTCGCCGGCACCGTCGCCCGGCCCCATCGGCGCCTCGCTCCAGTCGTGCCTCGTGCCCCGTTCTATGATGGCCGTGTGTTCGGCACCCAGGTCGATAAGTACTTCGACTCGACCGTGCATTCGGACGCCACATTCGCCGTGGACGACAAGCTCGTGGCGTTTCGCATGTGGTACGTGGGGTGCAGCTACAGGGGGTGCGCGGCAAAGGCGTGCAGGGCAGGCGCGCGGCAGCGGGCGCACGGCGCAGTAGCAGGCGCATGGCAGCGGGCGGGCGACAACGAGCGGGTGGGGGCAGGCGTGCAGCAGCGAGCGCATGACGCAGCAGCCAGGGCATGCGACAGGGGGTGCATGGGAAAGCTAGGCCACGGGGAGGTGGGGCATCGGCGCGACGGGAGTGGGGCGCCGGTGAGACAGGGGAAGCCAGGGCACGGCGGCAGGCCATGGCGCAGTGGGAGGTCACCTCGAGCAGGGGTTTTCTGAAAAATTTTACTCGGTCGGCCAGGTCAGCGTGTTATGTGTGTTTCCAGTCGGAACTGAACAGAAAGTTGAACCGTTCGTTGGTTTTCAAAATCGTGAGGGTTATTTAAACGGAAAAATTGTTTATAGGGTTATTTGAATTTTGTCTATAGTTGAGAGTAGTAAAATGTATTTTTATTTTTTTTCATTGGGTTTTAAAGGAGCTTTAGCTGTGTATTACTATTATAGGTTTGAATTGACCAAGGAGAGTATTGAAGAACAAAGTGATCAACTAACGGCAGTTCCTACAAATGAAGTGGGAATTAGTAGATGGCTCTTTGAATAGATGTCTCTATGGATAGGTGTCTTTTAGAGACATCCAGTCATGAGACATATCTTCTACATGTATAAATACCCATATGAATCAATGAAAATAGACAATGCTTTTGAGTGATCATTTTCATTCTCAAAGTATTGCAACACGTATAATCAAGACAAATGATACCTAAAACGAGCTCCTACATAAATGCACCCGCGTGCCGATCGACTATAGCTCAGAACAGCAGGCTGCAGATCAAAATTAACTTTTATATAAACCCTCGTAAGTTCCACCAGAGTCGGTGTAAATGTATTCAGAGAAGATTTTGATCAATACAAAATCGAAGCAACAAAATCTGCCGTTTTACATTTAGTTCTCAAGTACTTCAATTAGGGTTGGCTCATAGTCAGCAGGGGCCTCAAAGCCGTGGAGGTTCATCACAGTGGCAGCGACGTTAGCAAGGCCAGGAGTCTGCACGTCGTTGCGAAATTTCACTCCAGGGTGAAGGCCAGGGCCTCCAATGGCAACTGGCACCTACAAATTCAAAATACCAAACCAGAAATCAACACAAGGATGCATGCATCAATGTAGGTTAAACTGGGATTAGGGAAAAACTTCGAAGCCTAAATCAGTAAATCCAGCTGCTCTGCACACTGCACTTACAGGCTGAAGCGTGTGTGAGGTAAGGATCTGGATTGCACCCTTTTTGTCAAGCAGTGGCTGGCCGGATTTGTTCCTCTTCACCATGTCCTCGGCATTGCCATGATCAGCGGTGACAACGTAGATACCACCCACTTGCTCAATGGCATCCAAGATTATCTGTTGCAAAAGAAGGGGCAGCCAATCTCATCAAACTGTCGAAATGTAACCGTGTCCTTTGCAGGGTCCAAATTCAGAGTATCAGAGCCTGACACAGGAGAAACTAGCTTCTCATCTTCGTTCTCACCTTAACAGCCTCATCAGCAGCTTTGCAAGCCACCACTGTGGCCTCAATATCACCAGTGTGACCCACCATATCACCATTTGGAAGGTTGACACGGACCTGTGAGAGCAGAACGTCAAGCAATTTTGGGGGCAAAATATTTAACAAACCCTTTGAAGTCATATAGAAGTGCTGTTTCTTACCTGGTCAAACTTGCCACTAAGGATAGCATCTCTAGCTTTCTCAGCAATCTCGAGCGCCTTCATCTTGGGTTTAACGTTGAATGTGATACCGCTGTCACTAGGGATTTCCACATACTCCTCCTTTGTTGCATCGAAGTATCCTGAGCGGTTTCCGTTCCAAAAGAATGTGACATGGCCAAACTTCACAGTTTCACTGGAACAAACATATTGATTAATAGAAAGTAAAGTTACAAAACAATATGGCTGTATATCGAACTGGCCACAGTAGAGTTGAAGAAAGCAATCACAATGCTGTTATAATAAATTTCCAATTATATTACTTTATATACTGAAATACAAGATTGGCAAAAAAAACAGCCATATGTCCATAATAATAGCATTCCACAGTTGAATTAAACAGGGACTTCAGTATCCAACGGGGAAAAGGGAAAAAAGTAAAATACTTGCCTGCAAGCAAAGGTGCGGATGCCATTTTTCACCAAGTATTCACCAGATGTCCTCTCAATCTCTGGAGGTGAAACAAGGTAGTGGCTTGGAAGCTTCAGCTCACCATCATACTGAAGCATACCAGCATATCGGATCTTTGGAACACGAACACGATCAAATTTGTCAAATTCTTCATACTCCAAAGCCTTAGCAATCATGACCACGCGATCAGCACGGAAATTGATGGTCACAACTGCATCACCATCTACTACAGGCCCAACTGCCTTGCCACTATCATCAACAACCACAAATGGGGGAAGATACTGATCATTAGTCTTGGTCTCTGCCCGGAGTGTTTTCACAGCTTCAACAGCATTTTGGAACTTGTGAGGTGCTTCTCCAAGCACGTGAGCATCCCATCCACGTTTAACAACATCCCAGTCATTCTGCAAAATTGACATATTAAATAAATAGCTCAATACTTTCATAACACAAGTTCCAAATCAAATCGATAAAGAGGAGGCGAGGGAAGTCATACCTCATACCGGTCCATGGTAACATACATCCTTCCACCACCTGATGCAATGCGTGCATCAATGCCCTTCTCACGCAGTTGCGAAAGATCATTCTCTAGTGTTTCAACGAAACCAACACTTGTGCCATCTAAAACATCACGTCCATCAGTTAGAATGTGAACACGGATTCTTTTCGCTCCATTTGCACTTGCACCACTCAGAAGCAACTATAAAAAGGATATAACATGATAATAGATGAACAGAAATTAGAAAGTGGACAAATCAAATCTTGATGAAGAAACATTAGTGCCTCATCTTATACAAGGCATATAGAAAGCATATCTATACCTGCAATTGATCAAGCCGTGAGTGAACGCCTCCATCGCTCAACAACCCAATAAGATGAAGAGTGCCTTGGTCAAAACACTCCTTAATGTAGTTGAACCCTTCTCCTTCAAAAATTTTCCCAGAAGCCAAAGCAGCATCTACAAGCTTAGCCCTACAGATGAAAATGGAGAACATAGTATTATCAGAGGCTAAAGCCTGAGACTTCTACTCTTTTTTATATAAAAAACATTTCTTATACTGTATAATGACAATGTTGAAAAGACACCTGAGGTACTCATAAATTTAAAGAGAAAAATAGTGGAATATCTTGAATTACATGGCATGGCGAACTGTTGCCATGCCATCAAAAGGTTACTAGATGTCAAGGATGGTACACAGCTCAGAAATTTATTCATAGACAAACTACACTTCATATCCAAATGAAGTGTACACATGGGATTTCTTTCTTACTTAGTAAACCACTAAAAAGTGCATGATTTGGCTAATAACATGAGATGGTAATGATGATATCTCACTGTATGTCATGGGTTGGACCCATGACGGGATAAACACCGCCGGGAGGATAGCCGGGCGGCGTCAGCTGCTCGGGATGAGAAGTAGACTTTAGGTGAGAGAGACGAACATTGGGATGAGAGATTAGACTCTTCTTTCTTGCTTACCAATTGAATACAAGAGATCCCTTTATATAGGGAGAACTGACATGACATCTAAGGAAGTAATCCCTATTATAGAAACCAATCTAATCTTTATATTTAATTCTTAACTAAACCAATAACTTCCTATCTAATCTTACATTTCAAGGACTCAATCTAACCTTACCTTTTAAAACACAAAATCTCTAATTATTGCTACAGTACCCGTGGGTACTGTTTACGCGAACAGTACCCCCATGATACTGTTCACGTGGCTGGGCCTAGGTCTGGCAGCCCTGGCCCACAGCCCATGACACTGTATGTCCACGTGGTAATCCACATCATATGCAGATAACTTGCAACACTGACACCAGGGATGCCACTGGAACCAAGAGTTGTCACTTGACTAAATATAGCATATTCAAACAGACCAGATAGCAAACAAATTGCTGAAACCTGATGTGGTAATATCTTTCAAACTAATATAGTACTTTTGGCCATCCACAGATTATGCACGGCTGACAGTATGCTGCTACTAAAAAAGAGAGCCAAGAAAAAAACGTACCCTTGAGCAAAAATCCGACCAGCACCAAGTGCATTATGCCCAACCTCACTGTTGCCCATGTCATCATCAGAAGGGAGACCAACAGCTGTTCCATGAGCCTTTACGAGTTTCCACCTCTCTGGAGCACCCTTGAAGCATAGAAAACAAGATAAGCTGTGAAGTGTGGTAAAAGGACAAGAATAAGCATCATGAATTTTTTCAACAGTAGCATACAAAAAATGTTCTGATGTCTGTTGGGAACAAGGTCAGATCATTGTTTAAAACTCATAGCAGCTATGTGAGCATGCAAAATTGCAAAGAACATACAAAGATCGATACGGGTGCCACACACTAAACAACTGCAGTAATTCTTCACTATAAATGTTCTAATATATGTTAGGAACAAGGTGAGATACTGAGATCATTGTATAAAACTCATAGCAGTCACGCGAGCACACAAAATTGCAAAGAACATACAAAGACCGATAACATGGTACCACACTGAACAAGGGCAGTAATTCTTCATTATAGTAACTTGTCTACAAAGACCAATCTTACCAGCCTACAAATTGTAACTTAGAACCAGTGTTAGAAAAATCAGTGATCGGTAGCTGATCGGTCGACCACCGAGTAGAGATTAATCGGTTAATCGGAAGATTAACTGAATTAATCGGTCGACCAATTAATCGGCCACTAGATAGTTAAATAATATATTATTCATACTTAACATGAAAACAATTATTGTTTTAAGATAAACAT
>KE372621.1:901334-913212 GCA_000418225.1 Zizania latifolia | reverse complement strand
GCATGCTGGAGAGGAGGAAAGGGGAAAAACAGAACCCTATTTCTCCAGCCGATTAATCGGTAGGCGGGTTGACCGATTAATCGGCTTGACTAGCCAATTAATCGGCCCACCGATTAATTAGATAACAGGTTAAATTAACTGGAGTCTGGCCGATCACCGATTAATCGGTGATTCGGCCGATTTTTTCATCACTGCTCAGAACACACAATAGATTCAATTTACTAGGCCAACTAGGCAACTACATGAAGGAGAAACCCCTAGCAAAGGTTCACCAGTCACCTAATGTCATGGGCTAACACGCGGTACTGTTCGCGTGAACAGTACCATGGGTACAGGCAAATTAGAGAGTCTAGTGTAGATTAGAGTCCAACAGTTAATAAGAGTCCAGATCTATGATTGAGAGTTCTAGCAGGTTAATAATTCTAGAGTCGTAATGGATTTGGTTAGTTATTCAGTAAGATCTTGTAGACTATAAATAGGATTGTATTAATCAAGTAATTAAGAAAGAAGAAGAAAGAAATCTAATCTCTCATCCTAATGTTCGTCTCTCTCACCTAAGTCTACTTCTCATCCCGAGCAGCCAATACCGCTCGGCTATCCTCCTGATAGTGTTTATCCTAAACTTATGATACCTAACCACTGCAGATTCTTCAGAAGTGAAGCCTAAGGTACACAATAGATTAATCTGTGGTGTTACCCTCAAAGCCTCAACTAGATACTAGAGGCTAAGAAAATATACCTTCTTGAGCGAATCCATTGTTGGCGTCTCAGCAACATGGATGCAATTGTACTGGTCAGCATTGGCCTCGCCCCATCCATCCAGCACAACCACGGACACCGTCTTCCCCTTAGGGAACTTTGGGTGGTCCGGTAATGTCCACGAGAAACCTGAGCTCCCCATCACCAATTAAACCTACCAAAATCACGGATATACAGACATCAAAGTTAGTACACGAAACTAATCATCTCAAACACATAGCTTCTGCAAAATAAAAGAGAGCAAAAATGTAGCCAAAATCACGCTCTAGCCATCACATATCAGAAAGAAACAGTACAATATTGCTGCAAATTAGTTGGTTAATTTACATAGTTGCATACGATTCTACCCTGAACCGATTTGAGATCAATATGGGGGTATCCCCAATTCCCAAACAGAGCTTCGCATCACGCGGTCGCTAGAATCGTTCGGCATACACAAAACAACCATACTCAAATACTAAACCACACAAAACTGCAACGAAATTAGATTTCGCTCTCGCATTGGCACCGATTTGGTCCGAAAAAGAAGCACATAAATTAGATTCGAGCAGTAAACAACTAATGGCCCAACGGAACGCAATTATGTACGGGAAACAAATTTACAGGATCTAGTGATCTGCACGAGAATGGATTGATGCGGTAGGAAACAAACGAGACGGAAGAAATCACCAACTAGACAGAGACGACAATCCGAGCGGAGCGTTCAACCGTGGAGAGATCGAGATGATTACCGCAAAAGAGACGATTTCGCTTTTCGCCTCCTCCTTTTTCCTTGCTGTTTTTTCTCTGGATGCCGAATACGAGCCGCGTGGCTTGCAGAGGAAGAAGATGATATAAATAGAGAGAGGAATGCGCTTCGCTTCATATATGTATTTTGCAGATTTGACCTCATGTTTTGGGTTAATCGCATTATGAGCCCTCTTGATAAAAGTGATGTCTTGCCGATATTTTTAGGCATTCTCGAGCTTTCCTATTCTGTTGTGATGGAGACGAATCAAAAGTTATACTACCGCTAATTTTTTTATAATAAAATAAAATAAGTTAATATTTTATTTCTATTTCAAAAAATATATGTTTTGATAAGGGTATTTTTAATACAGCTCTAACTTTGAGATTCATGATCCGAGGTTTGCACAGTATAATAAAATAGTTTAATTTTTTTATTATCTAAAATAAAAATTAAATTACTCAACTAAATATCCCCGATCTATCCACAGCTTCATACTAGATTGGACTAGCTCTAAAAAATTCTAAATCTGAAACTGCCCCAACGAGCCTAAATACCCTAAATTCAGCCAAAACTACATCAGCTCTAAGTTATAAAAAAGAGACTAAATTACCAGCTTTTTCAATAACAAAGAATGTAGATTTACTTTAGAAAATACATATATTTTAAATCTAAATCTCTATCAAATAGTTATTTTTAGCATATGTTAAAATTTGGAGAGAAGAGCAAAACGGCTTAGAACTCTTTATCTTAAATTACGGAATTTTAGTATGATATTAGAAATTCCGTACGATTTGCAGAGAGTATATGAGAAATTATAATAATACAATGCACAAAGACGACTTGACCTCTTGCCGCACATGCACATGGTTGACAAAATAATGAAATATCCTCGGGAAAAAAGTACGAATTAACTGGGCCATCAAGTATTGGGCTTTATTTCGGCCGATATTTTTCTCTGCCTATTTGAGTATAGAACCAAACTTGAGGCCCAATAAATAAGGCCCATCTGCCTGCTCGGTTAGCAAAAGTTGCCGTTGGCTCTTCCCCTTCCCTGCAACTTGCAAGGGAACTCTCTCTCTCTCCCCGCTTCCAGAAGCAGAAGCAGATCAGGAACCAATCGCAAATAGAGCATCGTCGTCCTCGTCGCATTCGATCTTCTCGCCTCGCCTTCGCCTCTCAAATGGACAAGAGCAGGAAAAAAGACGACGTCCTCCGCATCATTCACAGGCTCCTCTCATGCCTTGTCGACCGCCGCCGCATGGGCCAAGTATGCCGCTCCTGGCGCGCCGCCGTCGCGCCACAGCAGCACCCGCCGCAGCGACCGCTCCCGTGGATCCTCGTCCCGAGCGTCGGCGGGCCTACCTTCTCGTGCGCCCTCGGCGGATGTGCTACCCACGACTTCCTCGTCCCGGACGACGCGCTCTCAGCCCGCTACTTCGGCGCCTACGGCGACGGCTGGCTCTTCCTCGCCTTCGGCCAGATCAAAGGACACGCGCTCCTCAACCTCCGCACCAACCAGCACTTCGACCTCCCCGACGTAGTCGGCCTAGAAATGCTGGCGCATCGCTACAGAGTGCACATTGTCATGTTAGCCGTGACACTCTCTTCGCCACCAGAACACGAAGACTGCGTCGCCGCCGCCATCAGCTCCTTATGGCCATTAGATCCTCGCATTCATGCATTCTGGCGGATGGAGCGTGATGTTGCGGTGATGGCGACGAGTGTTGATGGCGTCGTCGGACCAATTCTAGAGGATGTCATACACCACAACGGAGCTTTCTATTTTCTCACCAGAGAAGAAGACCTCCATGTGTTTGCAGTATCGGAGTTCCACGAATACGATGATGGCGAGCTGAAGATACCACCCATGGATATTCGTCTCTTCCGAAATGGTCAACGCTATTACGGCGAGAACGTCGTTGCTCGCTATCTGGTGGAGTCCGGCGGGCATCTCCTCATGGTGGTCAGGTTCGTTAACATTCGTGATTGGCCCCCGACGACGTGGGCATTCAGGGTGTTCGAGATGATGGAACTGCCGCAGGAAGCCACCAACAACGAGGTCACGTTCAAGTACGCCTGGAACGAGCTCGCCTCGCTGGATGGCCGGATGCTGTTCCTCGCGCGTGGCTGCTCCAGATCCTACGAGGTGGTCGACTACCCGGGGCTGGAGTTCAACGACGGCGTCTACTTCCTGGATGAGGGGAGACTCCAGCTGGGCGACAGGACATCGATCACTGATAGAGCCTACCCCTGCAGAGATAACGGCAAGTGGATGGCGGCGGCGGATGCTGTTCCCCGCGTGGACAACTTCTTGCCGGAGCAAAGCCCATCGAACTACTCATCGCCGGTTTGGCTTCTCCCGTGAGATTGCTCCTGTTAGTTCAATCATCGTGCTCTCAATCTGGCTGAGATATGCTTAGCTTTTGCAACGGTTGTACTGTAGTCCGTCTCCTTTCTCCCTGATGAGAATCGTGATCAGTCAGTACTTGCCGTTCATTCGAGAAATTGTTTCATTCGAGATCCATGCGTACTTAAGTTGCTAGACCTATTATAACATCTCTTCAGTACTTTGTGATGCTTCTATCGTGATAGACTTCATGAATTGCGGAATGTAGAATTGGTTGGTGTTCATGACTTGGATTTGTGCATTTGTGCATCTTAATTTGTATTGCAGACAATAATATTGCCAGGTCGATATGATGAACTACTTAATTCTGAGCATGTTTTCAGATGCATCTCTTCTGAGGGTTTTTTTTTAAAAAGAAAGTGATGGGATCTCTCCCATTTCCATTAATGAAAACAAACAAGATTCCTAAAAATTGCATGATTTGGCTAATAACATGAGACGATAATGATGATATCTCACTGTATGTCCATGTGGTAATCCACATCATATGCAGAGAACTTGCCACACTGACACCAGGGATGCCACTGGAACCAAGGAGTTGTCAATTTACTAAATCTAGCATATTCAAACAGGCCAGATAGCAAACAAATTGCTGAAACCTGATGTGGTAGTACTTTTGGCCATCAACAGATTATGCACGGTTGACAGTATGCTGCTACTAAAAAAGAGAGCCAAGAAAAAGAACGTACCCTTGAGTAAAAATCCGACCAGCACCAAGTGCATTATGCGGTTTATGCCCAATCTCACTGTTTCCCATGTCATCATCAGAAGGGAGACCAACAGCTGTTCCATGAGCCTTTACCAGCTTCCACCTCTCTGGAGCACCCTTGAAACATAGAAAACAAGATAAGCTGTGAAGTGTGGTAAAAGGGCAAGAATAAGCATCATGAATTTTTTTCAACAGTAGCATACAAAAAATGTTCTGATGTATGTTGGGAACAAGGGCAGATCATTGTTTAAAACTCATAGCAGCTATGTATGTGAGCATGCAAAATTGCAAAGAACATACAATGACCAATACAGGTGCCACATTAAACAACTGCAGTAATTCTTCACTATATATGTTCTAATATATGTTAGGAACAAGGTGAGATCATTGTATAAAACTCATAGCAGCCATGTGAGCACACAAAATTGCAAAGAACATACAAAGACCGATAACATGGTACCACACTGAACAAGTGCAGTAATCCTTCATTATAATAACTTGTCTACAAAGACCAATCTTACCAGCCTACAAATTGTAACACAGAACGCACAATAGATTCAATTTACCAGGCCAAGGAGAAACCCCTAGCAAAGGTATTGCTCAACAGGGAAACAAATATTTTGAGCTTTAGGTTAACCAGTCACCTAACCACAGCAGATTCTTCAGAAGTGAAGCCTAAAGAGGTACACAATAGATTCTTCATAAAGAAACAGTACAATATTGCTGCAAATTAGTTGGTTAATTCACATGGTTGCATACGTGGTTAAAAGGTAGACCTCCCCTGCATCTTGCAAACCAAGCCACACTCTCTTCTTTCGTTGCTTCCCGCTTCCAGAAGCAGAGGAAGCAATCCCAAATTCCCAAACAGAGCATCGTCCTCCTCCCCTAGCCTCGCCTCGCCTCGGCTCCGCCTATCCAATGGACACGACAAGGCACAATCTCAACGCCGACGTACTCCTACGCATCCACAGAATCCTATCGTGCCTCGTCGACCGGCGACGCATGGGCCAGGTCTGCCGCTCCTGGCGCGCCGCCGTCGCGCCGCAGCAGCACCCGCCGCAGCGACCGCTCCCGTGGATCCTCGTCCCGAGCGCCGCCGAAGGGCCTTCCTTCTCATGCGCCCTCGGTGGCTGCGCCACCCATGACTTCCGCGTCCCGGACGACGCGTTCACGGCCCGCTACTTCGGCTCCTACGACGGCGGCTGGCTCTTCCTCGCCTACCGCCAGACCAACGGTCACAGGCTCGTCAACTTCCGCACCAACCAGCTCTTCAACCTCCCCGATGGCATCGCCCGGCGAGAGCCTGTGCGTTTCGGTGGCACACGCATCGTCATGTTAGCCGCGACACTCTCTTCGCCACCGGAGCACGGAGATTGCGTCGGCGCCGCCATCATCTCCTTCTGGCTCCCAATGCTCGATCCACACGTCCATGCATTCTGGCGCATGGGGCAACATGTTGCGGTGATGCTAAATGCTACTGATCAACGCATCGCCCGGCCAGCTCTAGAGCATGTTATAAACCAGTTGCCAATTGCTACGGATCGAATGATCGGCGGGCCAGATCTAGAGGATGTTATACACCACAATGGAGCCTTCTATTTCCTCACCAGACAAGAAAATCTCCATGTGTTTGCCGTATCGAAGTTCCACCAAGACGACGACGGAGAGCTGAAGATTGCACCCATGGAGATTCGCCGGGTACACGGTGAGCTTGATTACGGCAGGAACGTTGTTGTCCGCTACCTAGTGGAGTCCCGCGGGCATCTCCTCATGGTGGCCAGGCTCGTTCGTGGTCCTCTCCCCGTGCCACCGAAGACGTGGGCGTTCAGGGTGTTCGAGATGATGGAACTGCCGCAGGATATCACCGGAAGCGAGGAGACCCAGTACGCTTGGAACGAGCTCGTCTCGTTGGATGGCCGAATACTGTTCCTCGCGCGAGGCTGCTCCAGATCCTACGAGGTGGCCGACTACCCGGGGCAGGAGTTCAGCGACGGCGTCTACTTCCTGGATGACGGGAGAATCCACGACGATAGGACAATGTTGATGGCAATTGCCTACCCCTTCATCGACAGCGGCAAGTGGCTCACGGCAGCGGATGGTGTTCCCCGCGTGGACAACTTCTTGCCGGAACAACCCCCGTCGGACTACTCACCGCCAGCTTGGCTTCTCCCCTGAGAAGTGATATTAGTTCGATCGTCGTGGTACATGAATGCTTGCTGCCGAGATCTGGCCGATATGTGCTCTAGTCTGTCTCCTCTCTGCTGGGATGGACGATGTTGTCGTGCTGATCAGTCAGTAGTTGCTGTTTCATTCTTGATCGATACGTAGGAAATTCTCATGTGATTGCAGAAAACGATTCCGAGTCAGTACTGTGATGTTTCTATCGTGATAGACCTCATGAATTGCAGTATACAGAAATGGTTGGTGTTCATGACTTGGATTTGTGCATTTGTGCATCTTTGTGTTGTTCGGGAAATTTTGTACTAGTGTACTGTGCAGACTGTAATACATTAACAAAAATGATAAGGTCTCACAAACCCCACAAAATTAGAGAACATGAAAGGAACTGGGCCGTGAAGTACCTGATCTGATCAATTTAATAAGGTCCAGTTACAGTATCCCGTTACCTCCTAGAGAGGTAATGGTTAAAACTAATCAAGACCGTTGATTAAGTGTGTTTAACTAATCCTAGCTGAAATGTAGTGCTAACTGTAGTCTCCATTTTGTGTACAGTATGGCCTCCATTTTGACTGCAAAGTGAAGTTTTAACTTAGTTGTGGCTGAGCTCCTTGCAATTGATATGTGAGAGGCATGAATGCCATTTTTGCAGCTATCATGTTTTTATGTGAATGATATGATGTAATCTGGAATCTTTGAATGGAATCTGTAACTTGAGCTGCCTGTTCATGTCCTGTAATTGTGATGTTATCGTTGTTAGTGCAGTTTTCAATCTGGCGTTTTTTCTGTCTGTAATCTCTGAAATGTCTGTTTTGAAATTTGAACTGGTATTGTAATACACAATGACATTTCCTGAGATTAAAAGAAGGATGAGAATAGTCTTACAATGACTGAAAATACGCTGTAAGTGCAGTTTGGTGTGATTTTCAAGAGACCGAGTTTTCAATCTGGCGTTTTTTATTGTCACTGTAATGTATGTTTTGAAATTTGAACTGGTATTGTAATATACACTGACATTTCCTGAGATTAAAAGAAGGATGAGAACAGTCTTATAATGGCTGAAAATACTATGTCTGAAATGGATTGCATATTATTCTGAATCTTCTTGTTCAGCTGGTTGCAATTGACTGAAAACAGAATTTCAGCGGAGTTCAGAATTTTGAATTAACTCAGCTGGTTGCAATTAACCTGTTCAGTTTGTCTGACAACAGAGTAGTTCACAACTTTGACTGAAAATGCTAGACTGAAAATACTATGATTGAAACAAAATTGTCTGAAAACAGAGTTGCAAACTTGCAATGGAGTTCAGAAGTTCCAACTAAACTCAGCTGGTTGCAAATGACCTTTTCAGTTTGTCTGAAAACAGAGTAGTTCAGAAGTTTCAATAAAAAATGCTAGACTGAAAACAACACTAAAATGTAAGCATCTAAGAAACAGCATGTGAGAACAATAGTGCAGTTTCAGCTAAAATTACGGCAAGTTCCAGACCTCCTGAACATTACACCTCATAATTCCCAGCTACTCATAATTGTTTGAGAACTTCAATACTGCAATTTTAGATAAAAAAAACATGTAAGTTCCAGAATTCCTGAACATGCCAAGCTAATTCTCTGCAGTCACTCATATTGCACAATAACAATTTTCAACTGAACTGCAGTGTCCTACTTTCTCCTGATTCCAACAGAATAGTTCAAAACTGCAGGAATAGACAGAATATTAGATTGAACATTGAACACAAATAAATTATCGTGGAAAACTGTATTGCCATGCCAAATTGCGACAAACCTTCAATCTTGTACGCCATCAACAAACAGGCCAGAAATGACTTTCAATAAATTGTTCAACTGAAATAATTAGATTATTAGATTGAACATGCTAAAGAAAATAAAATACTGAAATACATATTAAATTGTGACTATTAGTAACCTTTTCATCCGACAATTCACACCTCCTTATTCGTTTGAAGCTTTTCAACCTTTTTGGTGCCCCTCTGCTCAGAATTTGCCCGGTACCTTGCACATTTACAAACTCTTTCATTTCCATTTTGCAGCCTTCTCGGTTGTTAAAAGGGCGGCCTCCCGGCATCTTGCAAACCAAGCCACACTCAGTTGCTTCCCGCTTCCCGCTTCCAGAAGCAGAGGAAGCAATCCCAAATTCCCAAACAGAACATCGTCCTCCTCACCTCGCCTCCGCCTATCAATGGATACGGCAAGGCACAATCTCAGCGCCAACGTACTCTGTCGCATCCACAAAAGCCTCTCGTGCCTCGTCGACCGGCGCCGCATGGGCCAGGTCTGCCGCTCATGGCGCGCCGCCGTCGCGCCGCAGCAGCACCCGCCGAAGCGACCGCTCCCGTGGATCCTCGTACCGAGCGTGGACGGGCCTTCCTTCTCATGCGCCCTCAGTGGCTGCGCCACCCATGACTTGCGCATCCCGCTACTTCGGCGCATACGACGGTGGCTGGCTCTTCCTCGCCTTCGGCAAGACCTACGACCACGCGATCGTCAACCTCCGCACCAACAAGGGCTTCGACATCCCCGACTACATCGTCCAGCGAGCGCCTGTGAAATTCGGCGACAAAGACATCGTCATGTTAGCCGCGACACTCTCTTCGCCACCAGAGCACGGAGATTGCGTCGGCGCCGCCATCATCTCCTTCTGGCCCCGGATGCTCGATCCACACGCCCATGCATTCTGGCGTATGGGGCATGATGCAGCGGTGATGCCGACTGCTACTGATCAAATCATCGGCGGGCCAGATCTAGAGGATGTTATACACCACAATGGAGCCTTCTATTTCCTCACCAGAGAAGAAAACCTCCACGTGTTTGCTGTATCGGAGTTCCACCAAGACGGCGACGGAGAGCTGAAGATGGCACCCATGGAGATTCACCGGTTATACGGTGTGCTTGATTACGGCAGGAACGTCGTTGTCCGCTACCTAGTGGAGTCCCGCGGGCGTCTCCTCATGGTGACCAGGCTCGTTCGTGCTCCTCTCCCCGTGCCACCGAAGACATGGGCGTTCAGGGTGTTCGAGATGATGGAACTGCCGCAGGATATCACCGGAAGCGAGGAGACCCAGTACGTTTGGAACGAGCTCGCCTCGTTGGATGGCCGGATACTGTTCCTCGCGCGAGGCTGCTCCAGATCCTACGAGGTGGCCGACTACCCGGGACTGGAGTTCAGCGACGGCGTCTACTTCCTGATGACGGGAGACTCCACGACGATTGGATAATGTTGACGGATGCCACCTACCCCTGCATCTGTTATCAGTGAACGTTGCACTGCTAGCCGTTTGCTACCGTCCGGATAGGAGATGGAAAGCCTACGGATATATATATTGTACTCACTGAAGTTTAGCAATCAATCTATTCAATTCTTTCCTCTTACAGCATCGACAGCGGCAAGTGGCTCGCGGCAGCGGGCGCTGTTCCCCGCGTGGACAACTTCTTGCCGGAACAACCCCCGTCGAACTACTCACCGCCGGCTTGGCTTCTCCCCTGAGAAGTGATATTAGCTCGGTCGTCGTGCTACAGTACAGGTATGCTTGCTGCCGAGATAGGATCTGGCTGATGTGCTTAGTCTGTCTCCTTTCTGCTGCGATGGACGATGTTGTCGTGGTGATCAGTCAGTAGTTGCTGTTTCATTTGAGATCTGATCTGATAATTGTCGATTCGTACAGTTAGTACAATGCTGAGGTTGAGTAGTTACGTACTCGTAGGAATTTTTCATGTTGTCGCAGAAAACGCTTCCGAGTCAGACTTACATGAAGGCACTGTATCTGAGGAATTACATGAATGCAGAAGTGATTAGCGATCATGATTTGGATGATATTGCAGTCAATAATATATAATGCAATGTGAAAATGTGCTTAATTATCGGTGCTTAGTTTTCCTGATAAAGCATGTTTGCATCAAATGGATTTACATTTTACAATGAAGCTGAGTTGGTTCGGCAGCACCATGCGTCAGTTTCAGCTAGCTATGCGACATGCAGATCATTTACCTTTTCTTTTTCTTCAGATATGCACAGGTAAATGAATGTCTTGTGTTATTTGTTGTTCTGTATACACTGTTACTGATGCCACTTAATTTATTTTCTGTGCTATGATATTTTCCCCTGTTGTGCGCACGATCTAGAATATTGAGTACACTTTAGTATTAGAAGAACTGGTTAACAGTTGCTTGTGCAAAAAACATCTTTGCCCCGAACAGATTATGGCAAGAGCTCCCTCTTGTTTATGAGAAATGGAAGGAGGATTAACAGATAGGAGTCTCAAGAGGAGAGGAGCTGTCTGGCCAAAGTTCAGAAAAATGACTTCGAGGGTATAAAGGAAACTATATCTCTGTTTTTAGGCTTTTATCTGAGAGGGACTACCACCTAGGGGTACTGTATAAATTGGATCTAACATAACACATACATACTATATCCAAGCTACACCCATGGGAACTGTAATCCCCCAACAATAGTTAAGAGATGGATATTGATCCAAAGTGACCATCATTTTTCAGCAACACAGCCTGTTGATAGTCGGCATGTTAATCTGTTCATTAGTACTCACCAGAGAGGATGTTCTGCATTCCTCGTTCATTTTCTGAACCCGTAGCATCTGTTTAATGGTACGAAATTGTTCATGGATGGTTGGTCGATTAATTACTGGTGTTAGCTCAATTAGAATCGGGCTGTTCTATCTGGGCCGATCAGCTTAGTTAGCCCTTTACATCACAATTCACAAGAACAAGTAGCCTGTGCAAAGTGAAGCAGTACTTTATTTTCGGCCGACATTTTTCTGCTAACTGAGAATAGGTTCAGGCCTGTTCTTCGTTGGGTCCCAAGAGCATTTTGGGTCACAAGAGCATCTCCAGCCTCTCCATTTTTAACGTTCCATTTGTTTATTTAGCTAACTCTTTAAAAATATTCCTCTTTAAATCTACTATATACTCCAACAAACTCTCTATTTTTAACTCTCTAAAAAAATTTACTCTTCCTTTTAAAATCCCAAAATATTTTGAAGGATTTGATTTCTTTTTGAAATCCCAATTTTCAACCTTAGAAATCCCCAAGTTATAAAATTTTCAATTTTTCAATTTTTTTT
>KE372621.1:865258-879700 GCA_000418225.1 Zizania latifolia | reverse complement strand
GGTTTTTTGAGTCTTGAGACGGCTACACACGTCTTCGAAGGCTCCTTCAGACAAGAAGCCTTCTTCGAGTTGTAACACACACTTCACTACTCTCTGAGCCCTAGCTCGTGTAATCCGACACTGTAAACTCTATTCCCGACTAGTGAACACCCCATCAAAACCCAGTGGACGTAGGCCTATTACCCTATCAGGGGGGCCGAACCACTCTAAAACCTCGAGTCACCTCCGGCCAGTTCTATTCATACGAGCTGTGCAACCATCGGGTCTTGAGTGCAGCGCTTCCCTGCCATCACAAATCACCCCCTCGGACCACCCCCGAGGAGGATTGTCCAACCACCCGTCGACAATATGTAAGATGTAATTATGTTTTATTTTGTATCAAAGATTCAGAGTCGAGAGTTCAGTTTAGAGTTCAGGTCTACTATGAGAAAAATGCAAGAGCTGTCCACAAACTTGCACTACAGTTCCATAATATAAAAGGTACTCTCTTTTTTTTCGCTGGACCAGCAAAAACCGGTCAAAATTTATTAAGGGAAGGAGAAAAAAAAATACAGAAACAGGAACAAGGTGCCGTAAGCCGAGAGGCTTGACACCAAGAGAACAAATAACAATCATCTCTGCCAAAAACAGAGGAACCAAACAGAGCACACAGGAGCAGTTTACACTTGCTGCTCTAAAAACTACACATAAAAATCGCAGAGCACACAGAAAACTACACATTCCAGCAGCACTGTCGGACCAGCAAACTTCACAGAAAAATACTCCAGCTGCCGTTTAAACTGGCTCCCCCACCAACCAGGGAGCTGTGTCAAGAGATGGGCTTTGAGAAACAACAACTCTGAAGGTGAACACATCCCCTGGTTATGACGATGAGGCTCCCAGACCTATTGCACACCAATTTCTCCATTCTTCAGTGAAACGGGACCTCACCACTGAGATTGGACTCGAAGAGGAGTCGAACACTCTAGCGTTCCACTCCTTCCAAATGGTCTAGGAGACGAGGATTGTGGAGGTGTCCAGGACCTGCCGAGCTTGCTTTGGAACCTTTTTGCGGGCAAATTCCCACCAACGAACCAAAAGTTGCGTTCCATCTAGATGTGGTAAGCGGGTCGCCTCGGAGACAAGCTTCCATAACCGGAGAGTAAAACGACATTCCCCGAAAAGATGGCGACATGTTTTGGGAAACCAGTGGCAGAGGGGACAACATGGTGAGTGCGGCCAATCCCGCTTGGCAAGATTATCCATTGTTTGACACTTCTCTTTTATTACTAGGAATATGAAGAACTTGCATTTGTTTGGAACCTTGGCTTTTCAAAGGAACTTTGCCCATGGCGCTGATTCCCTACCAAACCAAAACATTCTGTAGGCAGAAACCGCCGAGTACTCCCTGCAGGGCGTAAACTTCCATATAAAGGAATCAGGGATTCCTGGTTGAAGGGTGGTGACTTCAACTAGATCCCAAAAATGCAGAAACTCGAAAAGAGCTTTAGCTGACAGGTTTGCCCACAAGGATTGCACCCAGCTGAAATCAGCAAGGCTTTGGGCCACTGTCATGGACTTGGATTTAACGAAGGTTAGGAGATGAGGAGCTACTGCCGCCACCGACAAACTCCCAGGTAGCTAAGGATCCTGCCAAAAGAGAGTTGAGTGGCCGTCTCCAAGCGAGATTGAGGTGGCTGCATTAAAACAACATTGGAGAGAATTATTCACCGATGATGGAAGTTGTGCTCAGGGCTGATGGGGCTGAACCTTTTGGAGCCAAGGCCACCGCAGCTGAAGGGAGAGGCTCATAAGATACAGATTTTTAATGTCCAAGCCACCAAATTCTCTCGGTATATAAATATTGTCCCATACCACAAGGCAGTGTCTACCATTGATGGTTTTCTCTCCTTTCCAAAGAAAAGCCCGACACCTTTTGTTAAAAAATTTCAGAAGCCATTTGGGGATGTCGAAAACAGTGAGAAGATAAACAGGGATGGCCATCAAGATTGAGTTGATGAGCTGCAGACGCCTGGCTTGGGTCAGCAACTTCGGCTTCCACCCGCCCAATTTCTTCGAGAAACGGTCAATCACGAGCTGCCAAAGAGACCTGCTTGGCTTGCGGGTGGAGAGAGAAAGGCCCAAGTAGGTTATGGACAGGTTACGAATCGGGCATTGAAAGCTCCCATGGAAAATCTCCGATTGATCATTACAGCATGCAATGGAGGTAATGGAGCTCTTGAAAAAGTTAATACTTAAACCCGTGGCTTTCCCGAAAAGCTGCAATACCTTAGACAACCCAATTGCATCGCTTTCTGATGGATGACAGAAGATCACGGCATCATTGACGTAAAAAACTGCATGAGCTAGAATTTGACAGACATCAATGGGACGCAGCAACCCAAAGTCTGTGGCAGCATTGAGGAGAGCGGTAAGAGTGTCCATAACCAGAATGAACAACATAGGGGATAGTGGGTCGCCTTGACGCAGACCGCGTACCAGGTGGATGGGAGGAGTCTCCCTCGAGTTGACACAAACCGAGGTGAAGGTTGTGCCTAAAAGCAATGCAATCCAAACTGTCCATCGCTGCCCAAACCCTAGATGGTGAAGAAGCTGAAGAAGAAAAACCCAAGAAACCGAGTCAAAAGCCTCCGCAATGTCCAGCTTCAATAGCAACATCGGGCGCTTGGATTTGTGAAAAAAGTGCACTGCTCCTTGAACATAAAGGAAGCTTTCATGGATACTACTTTTTTATACAAATGCTGTTTGGTTGTGGGAGACCAACAAATCCAGCCGGGGGGGCAAGCCTCTCTGCCAGCAACTTGCTGAAAATTTTACTGAAACTGTTGACTAGACTTATGGGATGGTAGTTCGAAAGAAGCTGTGGGTTTTCCTTCTTGGGAAGGAGGATCATGAGAGCATTATTGAGAAGGCCAAGGTGCTGTGAGTTGTAGCCATGAAGGGCATTGATGGCTGCTAGCAGATCACACTTAATCACCACCCAACAGTGCTTAAAGAACAGACCGATGAAGCCATCTAGACTAGGGGCTTTTTTTGAGGGGGAGTCCCCTTTCTCGGAAGAGGAAGTGCATAAAAGATACTCTCTCCGTTTCATAATATAACAATCTAGATCAAATAGAATATTTTATAACGAATCTAGTCTAGATTCGTTTTACTATGAAACATGAGTAATCTAGGATCAGATAAGATATTTTATAGTACAATAAATCTGGACAGTGTCACTGTTTAAATTCGTTATATTATGAAATATTCTCTCAGATTCTATATTGCTATGTTATAGAATAGAGTGACCTACATTTAATCTCTGGTCACAATTCAGTTTAAAGAAGCTTGCTTTCAGATCCAGTTTTGCATTAATTTCCTGTTTCCTTGTGGTGTCTCACTGGGAGTGGGGACATCTAGACATCTAGTCTCCGGCAAGCCAAGCATCGAATGGGCGAGCAAAGCAACTATAGGCCCCTTCATGATTAGATCAGGGGACAATGGCGCCCATAGCGAAGTGAC
This sequence comes from Zizania latifolia, assembly GCA_000418225.1. NCBI lineage: Eukaryota > Viridiplantae > Streptophyta > Magnoliopsida > Poales > Poaceae > Zizania > Zizania latifolia. The sequence continues at coordinate 876,196 of KE372621.1, read as the reverse complement.
TAATGTCCATGATATTCGATCCATCGGCCTACTGCCACTGTATATCCACAACTAGCTAGCTGCCGAGATGATTGGAACAGTCCAAGAATAACTGTAATGCGTTTGACATCGGTCAATCGGAGCTGATTGGAGTTGGGAATAGCAGCCACATTATCTGTCAGCACTCTGAAGGAGGATGAGGCTGGCACAGTCACAGAGGAGATTTTCAGCAGTCCTTGACAGATAGCACAAGTTGGATATATATATCTATACTCATCACTGTAGCATGACTAACAGTAACATGGCTAGAACCTAGATGTCCATACTCCATACTGCATTGCATATTTGCATTTGAGTTCAGGTATTTGCATCTGCATGCCTAGCTTTGGCTGCTTTTCTTGGTGCATCAGATGCTTTGCAACTTCCTCCTTGAGGTGTCAGCCCTGCACAAAAAGAAGCTTAATAGTATTCTGAACAAAGTACATGTTCAGATGCAATTTGATTCCTGAGATCTCGCTGAGCGAGATTTGTCCCGTGATTTGTCGAAGTGGGCACTCTCCCACCAATCACCTTCCTCTCCTTTCTGAACTTGTTGACATCAAAAGAAAAAAGGAAAAGAAAGGAAGAAACCCTCGATGTGCTAGCTCATCTGATCTTCAGATGAAAGCATCATCTCACAGGCCTCCTGCTCGCCACTGTCCATGCATGTAGACCATCTCCTGGAAAAAGAAAAAGGCTTCCGAGTGAGCTAGTGGAGGCAGTTCGATATGATCCATTTATCTTTTTGAACGTTGGCAAAGTAGCTAGGTCGCAGTTTTTCTAAGTCACCTGGTGACTCACCCCACGCGGCCTCCATTACGCGCTCCTCCTTCTTTCAGGTGGCCATGCATGAAAAGAGAAAAAACAAACAGGAAGTTATCAGTGTGCTGGTACTACTCCAATCAGGGCGAGTTATCAGTACGGGAAGCGTCATCATGCGTGCCATTTGCTCGAGAAGCATCGACTTGGAATGCATGGAACTCACTCACTCTGGCCATTGTATATTGTCATCTCATCAGTGTTGTTCAGAGAGCAGCCATGCTGATCTGAACAAGAAGCCATACATTATAGAGAAATTTAGTGCTACTATAAATAGAATGAATTATAACCTTAATCTTCTTATGTTCAAAGGTTAAAAATAATTTATATTATTATCTTAATTAAAAGACGCTCCGCTGAAATCTTAATGGAGTCTTCGTCTACGTTTCTTTGGAACCTCTAGAAAGAAAAGAACTGCTGCATCTTTCAAGGAGAATCAAAATAAGCGATTCAGCTATTTCATCTAATCTCAGAGGATGTCGCCCAATGAAGGTCTTCTTTCATGGTCTTGGAGAGCTAAGCCACAGGAACCTCTTTTCCCCTTTCTTGTTGTTTTGCCTTCTCCTGGTGTAATGCCTGGTATATATATACAACAGGCATGCTAGGGGAGGCAACGTCGAGGGAAGGAGGCAAAAGAGAGAGATCATACTAATGACGATTATATTCTAAATATGATAACTCAAAAGTACTAATCTATCCTTCAAATCGATTGCTAACATTAGTTCTACTAGTAATATAAAACTACTTGCAGAATACACTGTAAAACGCTGTGCATAAAAACATCCACTTTATCTGTCAGTGCATATTGAGCTGAAAACAGTTCACTTAATCCCAAGATTATGACTAATCAAGCCGCCATAATCACGGTGTCCATTTGTCCCTGAAGACTGAAGGAGAGGATCAGAATTCAGAGGAGAGAGCCTGTGGGAAGCCTGGTTTTTTCAGCCGCCCTGGAAACAAGGCAGCATGTCCCCCCAAGGCCCCAAGGCCCCAACCCCAGGAGTCCAATCTTGTCTGCAACACACAGTCGCTCTCCGCCCCCACACACACGACACACCGGTATGAATTATGATCCTTAGCTTCGCCTAATTTCAATGGGCCATGGATGACAAACTGACGAGCACCCCCACCCAAGTAGGTCCGGATAACAAGCCAGCTCGGCTCTTTAACATAACGAGCATAAAATCTAGTTTGGTTCGACTCGGTTTAGCTCATTTAGCTCGCAAGTCAGTTTTTTAAAATATGATCAAATAATAAACATTTAAATAATCACATATCAAATATTAAAATATAAAATAAATATATTATATAAAGTTCTAAAATTCAAAAATATATAGTTCTATTACTATTTCTATGATTTCATCAATCTATCACTCATGTTATTTGTTCCACACCTCCATACGATAATTCTACATGCCATAGTAATAAAATTATAATAGCAAATTACCAAGTAATAACTAGACACTAGTAAATAAATTATAAAATGATAAGTCTCACATTCTCACATAATATTTTGTTGTTGCTTTAGTGGATTGGATTGACACTACTTGAGCTAAGCTCACGAGCTAACTTAAACTCACTTGTTATACTAACGAGCTAAAACATATGCTCAGCTTGTTAGGAAAATAGAACGAGTCGAGTCGAGCTGGTCACGAGTTGAGCGAGCTGACGAGCTACGGTTTTTTTTTTAAGCCCTACACCCAACCATTTAACCAAACCGGCGTCGTTCTCCCTCGGTGGTGTCGAAGAAGAAGACAGAGGAGTAATCCTGTAGCTTTTCTTCGTTTTGTCAGTTGATCCCATCGGCCGATGCGTTCCTCCACGCATATGAGCACGAGCATGAATTAGATATGGAGGGTGAGTTCAGCCAAAATACATATAGTATAGTACAAATAATGTATATGAATCAACCATATATTCATATATATCATAAAAATTTCTTATTAAATATGTACACATCTAAGCAAAAGAAAATTAAATGGAATAGCATGTTTCATTTTAATATTGTTTATTACGTGTGAATTGTATGAGAGTCATCAATAAGTCATGATAGACTCTATTACAATCCACTTTTCAAAACAAATTATTAAGCCGTCTCTTATAAATTCATTTTCTATCTTTTTTTCGATTTTATTGTACAAAAGTCACGCTCTGTCGTTGCAGAAAATGTATGATTACGCTGTAAAGATTAAATATTTAATTAGCATATATAAGCCTTGCCGGATACACAAACTAAGTTAATTAGAGTGAAATTAATAGAGGATTCTGGGTGGTTCTCAGTCCATCACGTAGCTAAGAAATATGAAACCTCACCTCGACTTCAATTGTTGTAGTCTGACGTCAGTCGTGCCAGTTCAATGTTGCCCAAATCCCGATTAGCATTTACAGTCTGATGCTATTAGAGACGTGAAAATGAAATTGATTAACCAATCTGAAATTAATAAATAAAACAGTAAGTAAGTAATTCCTCCGTTTCATAATATAGAAACTTAGTGCTGAATTTGATATTTCGTAGCATAATAAATCTAGACGTACTATCCAGATTCGTTATACTATGAAATATTAAATCCATCAATAGATTACTATATATTATAACCGGAGCCGGAGGGAGTGTGATTTAGAGAGACCGAAGGTAAACTCAGTGGCATGCCATGGTACCAGTGCCAACGTGTCACTTACTCCTAAGGCATGGACGAATGGTGCCGATCAGGATTAGGAATCGTAAATTAAGCGACCTCGTTGCGAATTTTTTAAATAATATTTTTTTAATTACACTTATGGTTAGCTATTTTAGAAAATCGCAAAACTAGACCACTATTAACCGTTTAAATATCGACAGAGGGCTATCGATATTTGAATGGTCGACAAGGGTCAAGATCATACCGTTGGTCGCCTGTCGACACGGGCATGCACGTGCAGGCGTGGGCATGCACGTGCAGGCACGCCTGTTGAGGTCCACGGGAGGCAACTTCTTTTGTAGTCAACCGTTGAATGGTTGATAGGAAGTGTCGATAATGGTCTAGTTTTTTTTATTTTTTAAAGACGTGTAATTTTGTAGAAAATATATTATTTAAAAAAATTAGCAAATTTGCGACAAAGTCACGATTCAGTTGCTGCAGGGCCAACTCCGTAACCATACTTGATTTTGTCCACTTGCCTACTTGAACTTTTGAACGAAAGACGCATTGCAAGCAGCCCTCTAGTTGAGGCCCAAACACATAACGATAAATAACACACAGCTAGATAATTAAATTAAAATTTGCTACTGACCTTAGCAAGAGCCGCTGCCTCAGAAAAAAAATTCTATGGCACCGGGTGTCACCTAGATTGAAAACATATGTTAAATACGAATCTTAATGCACTTCTACCTCATAGTTTTTTGTCATCTAATCCTCCTATAAAACCATAAAACCGTAAAACAAGCAAACAAGAAATTAATTATCATATAACAGGCTTCACAATGGGTATGTTTGGATGCATTTTAAGGTGTAAAGTTTGTTAATAAATCTACGATCACCTCGACAGAAACTGAAAAACAATACAAATTTACGAAGCAAAAAGAGTAGGCTATGTCAACTCGTAAGTTACCAGTTCTAACAAAAACAGTTGAGCACTCTCTAATCTGTTCTTTTGATTTCTCTAGAATGGATGAGAATGACCTCATGATATCACCATGATTTTACGGGGAAGAATTAGACAAAGCAAAAATATCTAAGGTAGAAGAAGAAGTACATTGATATTAATATTTATATATGTGTTTAATATAAGAGGGATTTCGTAGATATGGCACTTGTGCCATAAATTTTTTTCCACTGCCTCTGCTCCCGCCGTTCACCTCCGGCAGCTGAGGTGAAACCGCACTGTCGCTTCAGCAGTTCAGCGTTATGTTGTTTTCTTTCTTTTGGACCGAGGATTATTTTTGGTTTTGTGGGCTTTAATTTGGTCCAGATCAGAGATGTCACGGCCTTACGTAATGGGGCTGGAAAACATTGTGCGGTTTGACAATTTGGGGACGCTGTTCATGATTTCCTGTTACCTGCAAACATCTGAATCTGTGATGCTTTCTGAACTCTGTACGACCGTAACTGAGAATAGTGTCATCTGAATTTCGCGTAAGTTCAGATTAGAGATTCATGTTTTTGAGGTTTAGAAATATTCTTGTAGTATTTATTGACCATCATTAATCTAATATATTTAATTGCTATCATAGAGTTGAGCCAAAACTTACAAAAGGGGCTTTACGTCCCAGGTGGAAGCCTCTAAAAGCTAAGAGATGCCTCGTCCGTCTCAACCCTCCATAGGATGATAGTGTCTTAAATATTCATCAGACCACCGCATAAAAAATCCGATGTGGCAAAAAAAATTTTAAAAAAATAGAAATTAAAAAAATTATGTCTAAAGTAAGACACTATGTTGTCACAATATCCAAGACATGGATGGAAAGAGATTAGATGAGAGGCGGAGAGAGAAATGAGAGAGATATATAAAAAAATTATTAGAGACACACGCTAAGAAATCAGGGTTGTGAGTATGGTTTATAGAGATGGTGTCTTTCTGACTTGACAAAATAGGACACTATTTAAGAAACTATGGGTTAGGACAGTCGGAGTTCAAATAATATGTGCATGTGCCTGAAGCATGCAGCCCTCTGAATCATAATCTACGATGATAAGACTTTGTGAGTGGACTCAACATCATCACCCTCTATAAAATCTGTTTTCTCATATTCAATCAAAAACATATTTGAAACTAAGACCAACATGTGAATTCTGAAATTTTGATTCAAACGTTGGTGCCAAAATAGAATTTCCTCCAAACCAATAGTAATTACTATTCCAATCCGAAAACACTATTCATCGTCCAATAAAATTGTTCTTTCCTAATACAATCGTCTAAATTCAAATCTTGAAATCCACTCACTTCAATCCATACGTCCACTGTCAAACAGCAGAAATTCAAATTTTCATCCCGATCAAACCGTATGCGTATATACGTAAATATGTGTGTACATCAATAGTCTTGAAATACAAATTACCATCCAAAGTATTTGGCTTCCATCCAAAAAAACTCAAAAGAGATAGAAGCACATTACTTTTTACAATTCAAAATTCAGATTCAAATTCTTTCCTTGAATCTTTATCCCCATTCAAACTTGTTTGTCTCCTCCTCTGCTGATGTCGTACCCCTAACTGCAAAGCAGCTGTGCAGCGTTGGCCGAGCAGCGCCGATTGCGTTGGCCATTGGGCGCCAGGCTGCCACGCCGCCCGCGCTCCACCACAACTGTGCGCTCGCACGCCTGTCTTGTGCCGGCTGCGAGCCACGCCCGCGCCATGCCAGCCACGCCGTCCGCGCCGCTCAGCGCCTGCGCGCCAGTGCGACTCGCCACCCGCGTCGGTGCGCATGTGCCGGACACGCCGCCGCACTCTACGTGTCACGCCTATGCGCCGCCCGTCCGTGCCTCGGTCGCGCGCGTCGTCTGCGCTGGTCGATTGCACTAGACCCACGCACCATGTTTCGTCGTACCGCCCGCACCTCCTTTTCGCGTCGGATTTCCCACGAGCCCTCACGCCATTCACGTGCCCCTGCCGGTCACCAAGCCCCGCTAAGCCCCGAGCAGTCAAGCTCACCTGTGCCAACCACTCGCCGATGTCAGTAATGTCATCGCTCCATGCCAAGCCATGCCGCTGGTCCCCTTCCTTCCCGATCCTTCCTCTGCCCCTATAAAGGCCATCGTCCTCTCTATAGCTCCACACCCGGGCGCCGTTCCCTAAACCCTAGTGTCGCCGGGGAGGCTCCCTTATCCCCTGCCGCACGGTAAGTCCCTGATCTCTGTCCCCGTTGCCCTATTTCTTGCGTCGTTAGCGGGAACGTGATCAGCGTCATCCGTTACCTCCATTTCCACAGTCCTCTCAGCTAGAACCAAGCCTTTGCTAGAGAATCATGTCGACGCCACCGCACCCCGAGCCGACCGTAGGTAATGATTCCACCTATTTCCCTCTAACAGTAGCATCCTAGTGCCCTTTCGTGCATGTTCCGTAGTTTTGCCATGGCAGAACACCGCCGGAGCTCGCCGACGACGTTGGGCCATGGTGACCTTTAGGCATCACCATGGGTAGCCTTGTACAGTTAGTTGTATGACGATTGGGAACTATGGTTAACTTTATAGAGTCCCTAATCCTGTGAAAAGCCTTCTCCTTCGTCGCTGGAGCCTCGCCGTCGCCCGATGTGCCGACCCTTTGTTGAATTACCCCCTTTTGATTTCTGGAAGAACCGCGTACTTTCTCGTCGATCCATCCGTAGCATGTGTTTATCTTAGTCTCTAGAATATTCTATCAAGGTTTCGTGTCAATCGGAGTTGAATCGGTGGAGATCCACGCCGAAGAAGTTCTGGCCGTCCATTTTTGTCTTCCACCTCCAGCCGGTGCCTTGTCTCTGTTCTGTGTCATGAGCCGGTAGGACCCGCACGACTGGCGGGCGGTGGGCATTCTGCACTGTGTCCGACCGCTGTGCGCCTGGTCCCACGCGTCGGCCGCGTGTTGTGGGCACCTACGGTGCATCGACGCGTGGCGTCCACTGTCCAGCGCGCTCACGTGCGCTCTCCGCGCCACTCGCGTGAGACACCGCCATGGCAGGCCCACTCGATAGTGTCGCCGCGCCACGGGTCTCCTGCCTATGCGTCGCGCCTAGCCGCCGCCAACCGGGGCCCGCTTGTCAGCCGCGTCGCTCCCACTGCGCGCGCGTCTGTGAGCACTGGGCCGCGGTCTCGGCCCAGAAGCACCGCGCTGCCCGTTCCACCGCTCCGTCTTGGCAGGCCGACCAGTCCGATTCGGCCGGAATGCCCTGCACAGTCCAATTTTTGTTTTCTCAAAAAAATTAGCAGGCCAGCCCAATATGCATAGTAACCATTCTGTTTTCTGAAAATAATTAAACTTTAGAAAATCCTAAGAAATCCGTTCTAGCTCCAAATGACTCCATTCTAGAACTAATTTTTTTTTTAAATCTCAAGTTTATTTTGGCACTGTTTAAAATAAACATGTAATTTTTTTATTTTCTTTTCTTTATTATGTGCTTATCATGGTATAGATACTGACGTCGACGCTTTTCAAGACCGCTTAGCTGAAGATCCAGATTTCGACCCATCCCAAGACAAGTCTTCTTTCGAACATTCTTGAACCTATGAAATGCTTGTGATGCTTTAAACTTATATTTACATGATTAGGTTGCGCACTCACGTACACTAATAAGTCTATTGCTTGAGCAATTATGACAATTAAAACTTAAACTTGACAACTTAGCCTCCTTGTTGTTGAATATCTTGTATTACATTATCGATTTAAGATTTACCATTACATCCATGGTTTTACTTTATTCTTTTAATTGCTTTTAGTACATTCCTTGTAAACTGGGTGCACTACACACACTTACACACTTATACTAAAACATGACAACTAGATGTAGATTGGGTGATGATATTGATTTTGTAAATGTGTTGTGTTGAAATGAGATTGTTTTTATTGCAAAGTCGTTGAGTGCGATTGTCGCTTTAGAGTATGATTGCACTTAATGGTTAAGGACCAATTCCTTAGGAAATAGCATGAGCACAACTTCGTGCAACCTTACGGGTACGTGAGAGGTGTCCCTAGGCTAGTACTTAGCGGGTTTATGATAGTCCGACTGCTGATAGATATGAAATTACCGGGGTGGCTCGAGGTTTCACTTACAAAGTACCTAACGGGCATGAGATTTGTGGCTGAGGCTAGTGGTTGAGTTTGAGGAGTTAGTAGTAGAGCACCCGCGGGATTTCAAGGGAGAAGAAGGAAGCGCGGCTTCCTGATCTTTGGTCGAGGACCTGTCTAGGTGGTAATGGGGTATCCTAGGTCAGTTTAGGAAAGACCTTGTCTCGAACCTCCTCTATGTCATGGGTAGCGGAGTGAGTTCCAATTATAAGGGTAAAGTGTACGCCTTCAACTAGAGTAAAACCTGTTCAAATAGCCGTGCCCACGGATATGGACGAGTGTCTTGATGATTTCCCTTGCGTAGTATTTCTACTTGTTTTTCTACTACTAGTGGGAGGGATGGGACGTTACCAGAGTATACCATCGGGTATACGGCTAGCCTTCGTGGTTAGTAATGTTCCTGTGTGGAGCGGGAAGTCGAAAGAATTCATAGGAAGAGATGTGAGGAGTCAAAACTAGTTGAGCGATAAAATTGAACTTGGGTTGAGATTATGATAATAATGGAAACACTTCCTTGATGGATGGGCAAGTTAGTACCGAGAAACAATATAAGAGATGAGATGTTGAAATGATGTTTATGATAAGTAGAATTGATGGAAAATATGTTGGGATTTATTACAAAGCAATTCTGAGATGGTGAAAATGTGAGAAATAGTTTAGCTATTGAATTATATTGCTATATGTGGGAGTGGTTAGAGATTGGGACCTCTATCCACGGGTATCAGCACTTAGAACTTTTAAACTGCATTCCTTTGAGAATCATTGCCGCTCTTTGTAACCTTCATGTATATTTTTTCTCAAGACTTGCTGAGTACTCAACCTTATTTTTACCCCACCTTAGAGTTTGCCAACCTCTTCGAACACGAGGAGAACTACGAAGATGAAGGCGAAGACGTTACTGTTAAAGACCCAGAAGATTGGGGTTTCGGACCTAGTCCCCAAGTGAAAGTTTTAGACAGTAGTTTATGCTTGCGTGTGTAATATTTTTGGTTCCGCTAGATCTTTGTAATGCCTGCCCACTGCGATGTATGCCTCTAAATGTAGCTATGTGAGACTTAAGTGATGTAATAAGTAGGTCTGCAATAAAACTACTGTCGAATGGAACGATTTTACTTTTGAATTTCGTTCGTTTTCGATAACGTCTTAGCTCGTCCCGTTTCGATGGTATTTCTGTTTCGGGACGGGTCATCACACCCTCCTATAAAACAAATAAATTAATATAAATAGTATATATATAATAATTACGGTTGTATATCAATCATATTACAACTCCTATATAACTTTATATTTAATCTTTGTTAAAACTGTGTCGAAGAAAGCTCATTCATCTTATCTTATCCATAAAATGCTTATAAATATATGACCCAATGGTAGTAGTTAAAGTCAAAGACTATTATTATTTGGAAGATTTGAATCTAGATAAATTTCTAGTCTCTTTAAGAGACTGTTTGGCACCCATCAATCCTAATCTATTTCCCATCCACGAGGAATAAGATGGGATTGGTGGATACCAAATAGACGCTAATTATTTCTTCAAGTCTTGCCGCATACAATTGTAATAACACATTCGACAGAAATGAAATTGACCGCTCTAGCTTGCCTACAACAGATCTAAGAATTAAGCACTATAAAAGTTAATAAATCAGTAGCACCCAATTGCAAGAGCAGAATCCTACAGGAGTACAGGACTAACAGTTGGGACAAAACACAAAATCTGACCAATTAAACACCACGTACGACGCCTACGAAGCGATAAGATAGAATTTTACACGTCGAATTAACGATCAGAATCCCTAAAAAACGTACGCTTTGAAGCACTACTACCAATCAAGCAACTGACAGCGAGGAGAGCGCGCGCATGCATGCAACTCTCGATCGGAGGTCAGTACCCGCCGGTGTCGCCGCTCCACCCGCCGCGGCCCATCTGGTCGCCGCTGAGCGTAGCAGACGGGCGCTGGTTGGCGTTGGTGAGGTATTGCCGGACGGGGTCGTCCGTCGACGTCGGCACGCCGGCTGCAGGGAGCGGCGCGGTGATGACGTACTGCTGCATGACCAGCACGGACACCATCTTGGAGAACTCGGAGGAGACGAGGAGGTCCCCGATGGGGCCCAGCTCCGGTGACTCCATCCACTCGGTGAGGGCTGACGTCAGCGGCGAGCTGGCCTCGCCGGGGTGCCGGCCGACGATGCACAGCTCGTGCCCGTTGTCCAGGTTGCGGATGGCGGCGATCGTCTCCTCGCTGTTGGCCACCACCTGCTCGACGTAGAGGATGGCGTCGTTGCCGATGTTACGCGTCCTGAACTCGTTGAGGTACTCCTCGTCCATCTGCCGCTCGCTCTTGGCGACGTCGGGTGCGATGGTGAT
>KE372621.1:852480-865173 GCA_000418225.1 Zizania latifolia | reverse complement strand
AGCCCGGCGGGATGAAGCGGACGATGGTGATGCAGACGCCAGGGTGCTCGACCATCCGCCACGCGTAGGCGAGCCCCTCTCGGTCGTCGGGCCCACCGAAGAAGAGGAGAGCCACGTGGTGCACGGTGGCCATCCTCGCCGTGGCGGCGCTGAGGCCGCGGTCGATGAGGATGCCGATGGAACATGGCGCCGAGGCGAGGATGCTCTCGTTGAAGCCCCGGAGGGAGGCGTTGATGGGCTCCATGCCGCCGTCCACCGTCTGCTGCTTGTGGAACGGGAGCACGATGAGCGACACATGCTTGTCCTCCGCCAGGATGCACACGTCCTCGTGCATCGTCTGGTACGGCGACACCGCCGTCAGCGCCTGCACCGACACGCCGCCGACGCTTTCCTCGTAGTTCTCGAAGGCGTTGAAGATGTGGTCGCTGGTGCCGGGGAGGGAGCTGGCCGCGCCATGGCTGGGATTGGAAGCGGAATGGTGCGCGGCGAGCATGTTGGAGGCGCGGCCGGTGAGCTCGACGAGGTGGAGCGCGTAGATGAAGAGGGGAGATCGCTTGGTCGGGTTGGAGAGCTCGAGCAGCGAGATGATGGACGGCACGTTGCGGGTGGTGTGCATGCACGCCAGCATCCGCAGCTCTGAGTCGTGCTTCGATCGCTGCAGGTTTCGCCGCTTGTACCCGACCAGCCGCCGCGCCGGCCGGTACACCGTCGTCACCACCGGCGTCACCAGAGCCGTCATCACCACCGACACCAGCACCATCACCGCAAACGACTCGTCGTCCAGCACCTCCTTGTCCCTCCCGATGTTGAGGACAATCATCTCGACAAGGCCCCGGGTGTTCATGAGGAAGCCGAGCGCGACGCCATCGCGAAAGGTCATGGCGTAGGAGACGGCGATGAGGATTGTGCCCATGATCTTGGCGAAGCTGGCCATGACGAACACGAGCACGAGGAGCCCCACGGTGATGGGGTCGCGCACCCTGGTCATGTTGGTGCGGAGGCCACTAATGGCGAAGAAGAGCGGGAGGAGCAGCCCGGTGACGAAGTCCTCCAGCCTCTCGATGAGCACGACGCCGAGCGGCCCGCTCGGGATGACCAGCCCGTACACGAAGGCACCAAACACGGAGTGGATGCCGATGGCATCGGTGCACACGCCGGCGATCATGACGCCGGTCAGGATGAGGGTGACATGCACATCGCTGATGGTCTCGCCCTCGGGGACGCGGTGGATCATCCACCACATGAGCGGGCGCACCACATAGAAGCAGGCGAGCACGAAGGCCACACCGGAGAGGAGCACCCACAGGGAGGAGAAGGCCGAGCTGTTCACCTCCGAGATGGCGATGGCGAGCGCGAGCAGGATCCACGCGCACATGTCGTTGACGATGGCGGCGGACATGGCGATGCGGCCGAGGTCAGAGTTGAGAAGCTTGATCTCGGCGAGGATGCGCGCCAGCACCGGGAACGCCGTGACGGAGAGCGCCACGCCGAGGAAGAGCAGGAAGGAGGCCTGGTGCACGTTCTTAGACACCTGGTGCCGGAAGATGAAGGACGTTGCCGTGCCGATGCAGAACGGCAGCGCCATGCCGGCGACGGCGATGATGAGTGCCTTCTTCCCCGACCGCCTGATGACGTTGACGTCCATCTCGAGGCCGACGAGGAAGAGGAAGTAAAGGAGGCCAAGGTGCGCCACCGTCTCCAGCGTCAGCAGGCTCCTCTCCGGGAATACCGTCGTCGCCCACGTCGACACCTGCCCCATCACCGACGGCCCCAGGATCACGCCGGCCTGCATGCGCATGGCGATCACAGCAACAGTTAATGGCGCGCGGGCAAGCGTCATAGAAGGATCAATGGCGGCATGCATGCGCACGTACGAGGATCTCAGCGATGACGCGAGGCTGGCGGAAGGGCTTGAGGAGGAGGACGAGGACACGGGTGGTGCCGACGATGACAGCGACCTGGAGGATGAAGAGCGGGAGGGAGAACTCGAGCGGGCTGACCCCCTGCCAGATGCCGTAGGCGGTCACCATCATCGGCGAGTAGCACACCACCGATCCGCCGGAACCGGCCTTGCCATTGCCGCCGCCGCCGCCGATGCGAGACGTTTGCGCCGTGGCGTTCCTGAGCGGAACCGCGCCGCCCGTCCCCGCCGCCTGCAGCATCGGGGCCATCTCGGCGCATGGGAGGGCGGGGAGCTAGCTCGTGTCAACTCAGGCGTACGGCGTCGCAGCGGGCGGGCATGGACGGTGGAGAAGGTCAGTCGGAGCGAGAGTATTAAGCAGGTAGGCGCGGCGGTGGCTGCGACCTTCTCTTTTTTGGCTGGCTGTCCGGGGAAGTTGCGGTGCCCAGTGAACACTGCCTAATTTCATGGGAACTGCTTTTTTACCGCCATAGTGATGTCCTCTTTGACCATTTTTAATGATTCTATGCCTCACTCTCTATAAATAAAATTTAACAATTCTATAAATAAATATAGCTCTTCAAGAGACTCTATTTTAAGGACCAAAAAATCACCTCCCTCCTTGCATCTTAAAATTTTAGATTGGAGAATATAGATAAGATTTAGGTAGCAGATTGGATAACTAAATTTAAGGAGCTTTCTATAGCACTACGCAGCCACACCACAATCACACACAATTAAGAGCATCTCAGAAAGGAAGGAAAACTGGTGTATCATCCTACGTCACAACTATATAAGATTCAACATTAGAGGACCTTAAATCATATAAGAGAGAAGAATCGATGCATAATTTTGCACCGGTTTATCAGCTCCGAGCAACAATAAAAAAATAAATCTACTCATCTATTGGTCATATGTATGAGGAAGTTGTAGGAGAAAAAGGCCCATGTCGGCCTACATCGTTCGAAAAGAATGACTTTTGTGCATGTGTCAGCTTTTTATGCATCGATTAAAAAAACAAGTTATTTTAGACATGATTTTATATACCAATAAGTGATTAATTAGTGTATATTTTACTTATTTGCTCATATTAAATATAGTACAAGAGTAAAGACAACGCAAGAGATGAAAAAAAATTAGTGTACCGTTAGGAATATAGACGCCTAAAATACAAAACGACTTATTTTAGACAACTCTAGGTATAAATCTAAAACGACTTACTTTTGGAAAGAAGTATAAAAGATGAAAGTCAGCCGTAAATTCCTGACCTCAATAAATTCCTCCGTATAATCTTAATCTCTTAAACACCTACCTGTAAAAAATTCTGAAAATTTGATAGTATTGAGACAATAATCATAATCGTATAGACTGATTGAGAAAAAAAGAACAAATTAAACTCTTAAAGTACAAGCACCATTCATATTCAGATTTGTAATCTATCTCGACTTATACGAATCAAATTTAAATTTGCGTGTTTGAGCCCTATGCTGTCAAAAAATTTAAGAAAATTCCACGACTGCGTGCAAGGCATGAGGGAACATCGCGTTGAGGGCTGGAATGTTATCGACTTATCGTGGTCCGGGCCGGGCCGGGCCGGGCCGTTCGCGGGTCACGGAGGCCCAGCTTTTCGTGTCTCGGTTTGGATCGTAAATACGGGTGGGCCTAAATGGGCCAAGATATATGTCCAGGCCCAACCATCCCATACATTTGCGGCCCAACGTCACCGTTTTTTTCAACGGCCACACCGTTGACGCCCGTGGCGGTGGCTCCGGTCCAGCTGGACATGCAGGAGCTAGGTGAAAAGAGAGAAAAAAATTCTAAGCAGAGACACGCACAATTGGACTGGTCAGTTGAGTCAGACACGGCCGGGTCTAGTTAGTACATCCGGTCCGTCGCGACGGCTGACCAGGGTTAATCACGGTTTGAGTTAACAGATCCATTATGAATCATTACAAATTTCTCAAATGATTTTAGTATTTTAATAAGATATTAAGATCTAGATAAAAATATTTAAACCAACCAAAAAGTCATTAGTATCTATGACAATAATAATTGTACATTGGATGTTGAGATTTTGTCGAACAATTTGCCGTCAGAGGTATCGTCGATGGTGATTTGTAAGTAGAGGTAAACGCTGAATTTAAGCTTGGATAGTAAACTCAATAAGTAGAACAATAGATTTTATATCGATTCAAATCTTTTTTCTAAAGAATAAAAGCATACCTAGGAGGCGAGATTACATGCAAGAAATTATATTAATCTATTTGGTTTGTATCTTTGAACAAATACTTTTTTATCTCTATATTGTTTTCTAATTATAAGAATACTTCTCCTAGCATATCTCATATATCAAACCTTATCTATATCGTCCGAGTCGCTAAAAGATTAGTGATGGATACGCGGGGATCTCATCCGATAGTGTATCAACCCCTTGTTCAATTCGGTTATCGCATTAATGCAGTCAGCGGTTTCGTGAACCTCACGGCTGAGGCCGAAAAATTCGGAGAAAAAACATATATAGCTGTAGCGCATGGACCCGGTTTAATCTCCTCGTCCTCGGTCGCCGGGCACGCCTTCCCTTTTAAACCCCGGACGCCAAGCGAGACGCAAGCAAGAACCGAACGCGTAAGAAGAACAGACCATAGCTAGCTAGGAGACACTCCACATAACCGCCCATCTTTGCGCTTGTTAGGTTAGTTCACTGCTAATTCTGTGCTACCAAGCTGCTGCTGCAATGATTGGTTTGTTTCTGGCTGGCGTCTACTGATCGATCCGGCAGCTTTCAGCTTGATTCTCGATCGGCCTGGGAAGAGGCCGTCGACGATCGAGAAGAGCAGATTGGTAGGCAGGGATGGATGTCAGCTTTGGGCCGGAGGAGCGGATCGTGTGGCCGGCGTCGGTCCTCGCCGGGATCCTCATGTGCGCTGCTGTAAGTTTTGCTGAAAATTTTTGTCCATGCTTGCTAGCTCCTGGTGAAGATGAACTGTTTCTTCGTTCTTTTTCTTGACAAGACGAGTAATCTCACATCTCACAAAGTTCCTGATTAGTGGTCATTTGTAATTTGTAAAGCATTTCTTGAAGAATTAATTTCAGTATAATCGCCAATCCGTACTTATATAGTTCAGTTAATCAGTCTGGCTTTCTTCTTAGAGGTTGCTATATTATTAGTTTTCCGTCTTAGTACAGGGTACAGGCAAAGAGAAATTTTACCTCCTCTGAGAAGCTACAGAGATGTAGCACAATTTTTAGTGTTAATTTCAGCATCTCTTAGTATTGAAGTATTAAAATTAACACTAAAAATTATAGTACCTTTTGCATTAATATTTTCTCGACGACCGTAAAATCCCTCACATGCAAATGGTTTTATCATCATTCATTACTGGTGCTAACTGTTAATGCACATTTTTACTACCATCATGTGTAGTTTTTACCTAGGAAGAATCA
The DNA here is from genome assembly GCA_000418225.1 of Zizania latifolia. Taxonomy (NCBI): domain Eukaryota; kingdom Viridiplantae; phylum Streptophyta; class Magnoliopsida; order Poales; family Poaceae; genus Zizania; species Zizania latifolia. The sequence continues at coordinate 859,829 of KE372621.1, read as the reverse complement.
AGCGTGGAGACAAAAATTGATAACACGTATATATAGCTGAATCAACTGTTTTAAATTTATTCAAAATTTTGCATAGCATTTTCACAAAATCTTAATAGAGTTTTAGAGACCTCAGACTTCTCTAGACCTGTCTCCGCTACTTAGAAGAATACTATTATTCAACTGAAGAAACTCTTAATAATAGAAAAGCTAATTGAAGTGCAAGTCCTCGAGGACATACTTCCTCGTAGAAAAACTCTTCCTTGAAGGCATGCAGACTAGTCGACGTACTGGACCTAACGTTTCCAAGGAGCAAACTGCAAAGCAACCACTCATTTGTTTTGGTCGTCGATTCGAATTGACCTACCCGTTAGCTCGTTTTGCAGTAAGATGGTGAGAGGTGAGTTCGTTGGACCATCAGACAGGCAGTTTGTTGCATGAATGCTAGCAGACTTGGTAGTTGACTCTTGGGGTTATAAGGAGCCGGATTATAATAATACAAGCTTTTGAAAATATGGATGATATGTCAAAAAAAAAGGTGCATATGTTTTTGATGTGGTCTTCAATATAAAACTTTGACTATTAATTATTTTACAATATATCATCAGCAACTATAAAATTAATATTAAATGAAAATATTTTTACATGTAAATTCAACTGTCGTATACATAACACAAAAATATATGTTTTTAGTTTAATTATTAGTTAAAAGTAAAAAACTATTAACTTTTTAAAATTTATGCATGTCTTATATTTTTAGATGGATGAGTTGTGCCGTCAATAATGCTTAAGGACCAAATCACCCTGAGAAAATATGAATTCCTATAACCAAAAAGTCTGAATTCCACTGGCACCAAGAAAGATAGTTAATATAGACAGAGCTGATCTACCTGCCAAAACACATGCATAATAAATAACAAGAAAAAAATGTAACACAAGGAATTTTACTGAGCCTACATGAATTTATTCTGCATTACGCGACTGAATAGCAGCTGCTATTTCAATTCTTACAGGTTTATGATATCACTCGCGAAGTTAGCTCTCGGTGCTTCAAGGGTTACAATGGACTGAACGATCTGCACAAAGTTGAATGGAACAACAGGTGATTAATTGGAGCTAATCTCTCTGTTATTTTTCTTCGACAGAATCTCATTACCAGCTAATAGCAGTGTTGCACATTTAATCACTTCATGCAAACTAGAACTCATTTCTCCATTGTTTAGGGGGTTCTCTACATTCCACGCATTGGTAGCTGCTGCAGTCTCTTTTTATCTGCTGGTGATATCTGACCTCTTCAGTAAGGACGTCCATGGCGACATCATCATTGACAGGAAATCGTGGATTTCTGATTCCATGTTCGGGGTAAGTTTGCAGCTCTACGAATTCAGAAGAAAAATTTGATCACATACTCTCCATTTAAATAGAAATTAAAAATCTATTCTCCTGGTTCACATGTCATTGATTTGACATGACTTCATATGTCCGGAAGATGTGGAGGATAAATCTCGATTTCTACCTTAAAAAAAGAATATACGATCAAATCTCTCAATTCAAAAAGCACGGTGATCGAGGAGATGAACATGCATTCTCAAAATGTCTGAAAGTATAGCTATTGTCAGGTATCCCTGGGCTACTTCTTGACAGATTTGCTGATGATCCTGTGGCATTTCCCTTCTCTGGGAGGAAAGGAATACGTAAGTGCTACTAATCTACTCCTTTTAATCCTTTAATTAGCTGCTCTTCCAGATGACATAACAATCTAGTGATTATGATTAATGGCATAAACATCTTCTTCAGCTGTTGCACCATGGACTCTCCATGTATGCCATCTCTCTTGCTCTGCTTAGTGGGAAAGGACACGTGTACATCCTTATGGTACTCTTCACTGAAGCAACCACTCCTTTCGTGAACCTCAGATGGTAACGCTCGAATGATCATTCAGTTCAGACATCGCTAACTCATCACCACGCGTGCTTTGCTTGTTCATAACAGAGATCACAAATTAATTTTTGCGTTCTTTCTGAATGTACATATGCAGGTATCTGGATCTCGCAGGTCGGAAAAGCTCCAAGCTTTACCTGTACAATGGGGTGGCACTGTTTACCGGGTGGCTGGTATGGCTACCCTTTATCTTTGGGAATTTTATAGTCTTGAGAAGATACCAAGAAGTATCGTAATTTTTAGTGTTATTTTTATATATGTCGATATCTTAGATAATAAAAGATACTAAAATTAACACTAAAATTATAGTATCTCTTAGTTGGTACCTCTCAAAGACTATAAAATTACTCATTCTCTTTAGAAAAATATTACAGTCCTCAAAAAGATACAAAATGTACCATAATTTTAGCATTAATTTTAGTACTTATCGGTATCTCAGATACTAAGAGGTACCAAAATTAATACTAAAATTATTGGTAAGGACCATAAAATCACTCTTATCTTTGTACGTGGAGTTGCATACACCGACAGTTTTATGATCGTGTCGTTCTTGCACACACAGTTTGCTCGGATCATACTGTTCGTGTATTTCTTCGCTCATCTGTACCTTCACTTCGACCAGGTTAGTAATCAACCGATCCAGATATCCAATCGTTTTCTGCTGCTGGTGCAGCTATGTGATGGACAGTGCTATGAGTGCAGGTGAGGACGGTGTTCCCTCTAGGGTTCTACAGCATGGTGGCGGTGCCGCCGGCGATGTCGGCGATGAACGTCCTCTGGTTCCGCAAGATCTGCAAGGGGATGGTCAAGGCCATGGCTGGCACGAAGAAGCAGAGCCAATGCGTGAAGACGAAGGCCGATTAAGCCTCGAGGGGGGAGGAGATGCATGTTGCTTAGTTTGGCGCTAATTAATTACTTGTTTGCTTTAATTAATTGAATTAAAATGTAATTACGTTTTTCGTGGGCCGAAATGGGCCGGGCCGATTTTCTTGTGGGCCTCAAAGAGGGCCATATATATACTCTCTCCTTTATATTATAAATTGTTTGACTTTAAATCAAATTTATCTAAATTTTACTAAATTTAGATAAAAACATATTAATGTGTATAATATCAAATAAATATACTATTAAAATATATTCTATGGTAGGTTTAATAAAACTAATTTGATATTGTAATTGTTCATATATTTTTCTATAAAATCGTTTAAAATTCAAGAAGTTTGACTAATAAAAACCTTGGTAAGTCTAAGTATTTTTTTATTTATCATAAGAAACGAATGAATTAGAGTGATTTAAAGATGAGATACAAACACAATCAACTTCATATTAACCTCATCAAATCTATTGTCAAGCTCTGGACTAATTTTGTAAATAGCACCAATATAGAGTTATTTTATAAAATGATCATCATTTGTTTGTTTCAGGTAAAAACATGATCTTACATAAGACACATATTTATCATCCATGATTAGAATTTTAATAATATGTTTATTGCAAAATGAAATAACTGTAAAAAATCTCAGTCATGTTTTCTCACATAAATATAGTTTTATTTTTGAGGGAATGATAGAGATAAGATTTTATTTTTTAGGGAAAAATAGACTCGAAATAGGGTTAGGAGTTCATAGGCTAGATTTAGGGTACTGAGAGTACGTCTATTTGGTAGAGCTCTGGCTCCGAGATCCTTACCTCGTGGATCTGGAGCTCTGTCAAACGGACCAAATTCACCTGGATTCAAGCTAGAGCAGTTAGATATGCTCCAAAAAAATACATTGTTTCGGTGAAGCTAACCTAGGCTCGCTTCAGTAGATCTGCTCCACACATGAGATAGCAATGCAACTGAAGTTCACATTATTTACCCGCAAATACCATCGGTTAAAACAGAGGCAGTATACATAGCTAGAGCAGAAAGACGTAGAAGACGACGTACAAGGCTTTCAATTCGTTTTTGATCCTAAGGTCGAAAATATCGGCCGATAAATAAGAAAGAACCAGTCATTTGAAAAATAAAAAGTTTTTTTAATCACTCGCTCTAAGTATGTATTAGCTCCATCCCAAAACAATTTATTTTTAGCTTTGTTCTAAATCAAACTATATTAAATTTAATCAAATTTATAAAATAGGTTTTCCTATGTACGTTACTTGTTTGATATATATTGATATTTTTTACAATAAATTTAGTCAAAATTAGAATAGTTTGGCATAGAAAGAATAAAAGTAAAGTAAACTTTTTTAAAATGGAGTGAGTACATGAATATATATAGATAATATAATACATAACTCCACCATTACAATGATTTTAGAGGACATCTCGAAATTACATCCAGCTGCCAACGATGTTCTTCTTCCTTCCTAAGACGTTTTGTTCTTTTTTTTTGTGGGGGGCGTATGCGTGCGTGCATGCAAGCACGAGCCCCAGTTTGCTCATATATTCCGCCAAAGCAAAGGAAAATGGCGGGAACAGCAGAAGAATATCGGACCAGTGCATGCATGCACGCGTACGTGTAAAGGAGGGGACGGAATTGAACGATCGATCGGATCAGGCCGGGAGGAATGACGGTGGCAAAGGCAGGCCGACGACCTTGCCGCAGCGGAGGCCGTTCTTCGGCATGTTGTACTCGTCGCGCAGCGACCTCGCCGGCGACTCGACGCTGATGTAGAGCTGCTCCCCGAGGTAGTGCCTCTCCCAGATGTTGGACCGCACGTTCCACATCCCCGCGTTGTCGAACGTCAGCATGATCGCCGTCCACGACCTCGGGTACACCTGGATCGTGTGCCTGCTCACCGCGTCCAGCAGGTTGTACGTCTTCCTCAGCTCCGGCGACCACTTCCCCGGCCCCATCCTGCGTGCGTACTCACGCGTCGTCAGAGCCGCGCGCGTGCATCGGAAAGCGGGATACGGGAGTACATACTACAGCGACGTACCCGACGGCGAAGAAGGCGTAGCCATCGAGGTGGAGGGAGTCCATGCTCTTCTCGGGGTTCTCGAAGATGACCTCGATGAAGGTGCGGAACTCGGCGGTGATGACGTTGGGGAGGACGTGGAGGGGCCCGTTGACGGCGGGGGGCACGTCGCTCATCTGGTTGTACTTGAACACCTGGTCGCTGATGTTGAAGTACTCGGCGAGCTTCAGCGGCGTGTCGGCGTCGACGTGGGAGACGCCATTGAAGCCGTACCGGAGCTTGCCGTCGATGTGTCCACGGGAGACCAGGAGCTTGATGGTGCGGGTGATGTTGATCTGACCGTAGTGGTATGACCCCTGCGGGTTGGGCCGGGCGGCGCTGGCCGTCAGGTTCCACCGGAAGGATCTCCACTGGTTGAGCGACCAGGCCCAGCCGGCCGGCGGCTCCGGCACGTTCGGTTCCGGGAGCTTTTTGGAGCCGGCGTAGCGGATCACGGCGGACACCGACGTGGAGTCGTGGATGAACCGGGTGGACGCCACCATGTAGTAGTCGCCGGGCTTCTGGTCGGCGTCGACGAGGACGGAGAAGCAGTGGCCGACGTGCACGTCGAGCGAGTCGTACATGTCCTGCAACGTGTGGGAGCCCTCCAGCTCCACGAGCTTCATGTCGTGACCCTGGATGCGGAAGTTGAGCGACGCCTTGATGCCGACGTTGCAGACGCGGAACCGGTAAGTCTTGCCGGCCTCCACGGTGAACATGGGCGTGTCGGTAGCGTCTTTGCCGCCCTTACCGTTGATGAGCACGCCGGCCGGGCGGCCGAAGCTCTTACCGGCGTCGAGCATCTTGGCCATGGCGGCGTGGTCCTTGGTGTACCAGTCGCCGATGAGCACCTCGTGATCGTCGGCCGGCGGGTCGAACGGCACCGGGATGAGCAGGCGGCTGACGACGCTGATCGCCCCGTAGCCGCCGGCGGCGCGCTGCATGCCGAGCGATGGGAAGTAGAAGAAGCTGCCGATCTGGTCCTTGGGCTGCCACTTGTAGGTAAAGTTGGTGCTTGGCGCGATGGGGCACTGCGTCCCGGCGAGGCCGTCCTGCCATGAGTTCTTCCGGTGCTGCATCCCGTTCCAGGTGAAGAGCAGCGGCTCGTCCAGCTCGTTGAAGACGTTGACGACGATGTTGTTGTTGGAGGAGCAGTTGATCCGCGGCCCCGGGAACTCGCCGTTGATCAGGATCACCTTCTGCGGCGCGCCCAGCAGGGTCTTGGTCCCGTACGTCACCTTCCAGTCGAAGAACACGTAAGGGTCCTCGCCGCGCACCACGCCCGCCGCCGCCAGCGCCAGCGCCACCGCCACCGCCAGCACGGCGGCCGCGCGCGTCATCACCGTACTCGTCGTCATCGTCGCCGGCGTCGAGTGGTCGCTAGTGTGTTGTGATGCTCTCTTGAAGGATGTAATGTGTGGGAGTTGAGGGGGGTAGGGTGGTCTAGGAGGTGGCGGTGGCGCCGGCGGCGGCCATGGAAGACGTCCCGGGTTGCGGTGAAGGTGGCGCGCGGGATGCAGACCGGAGAGGTCGTCAACCGGGGAGCTTCGGATTGAGGAGGGGACGCCGGGGCCGGCATTTATAGCGCGCGCGGGTGGCCAGCGCGGTGCCGAGACGCGCGCGCGCGAGCACCGATCTCTCGTCCCCGCGTGTCTCAAACTCTCAATCCGCCGTTGCCGCTCCACCGATCGCCGGTGGGTTGCAGCGCTTCTCGGTTCTTTTTATGAGAAATATAATCACATTCGTTGTCTTGATGATTGATTATACGCTCCACCTCCATAAGTTATTTATTTATTTATAAGTGAAAATTCTATAATTTTAATCAGTTTTATTAAAAAAATAAAAAACACCAATAATATAAAATTATTTTTTATAAGTTGTTTTAAAGTTCTATAATTTTTATTAATTGTATAAATAATATAAAATTATATGTGTAAAATATTATTTATTTGATATTATAGGTATATCTTTTAGTTACAAAAGTTTGATTAAAAAGGTAAAATGATTTTCTAACGTGAAACGAAGCGACTACAAATCGAGTTTGTAATCTGAGTAATATGTTTGATAATGGCACGAAACACCGCGAAAACTTGACAAAACGTTGAATAAACAATCTGATGTGCTAGTAAAAAAGAGAGATTTAATAATTTATTATTCTCAAAAGTGATTTTGTATTTTTGTGGACTAAATCTATATTTATTATATACATGATTAAAAGTAGCATCATAATAAAAATAAATATCTTAAAAACGATAAATAATTAATTTCTTTCTTAAAAAATTGTACAATTTATCGTAAAGCTAAGAAAAAAAGCAAACCGGAACAACGCCTCAATTTACAGTGTGCTACTTGGGCTTGACCTCAAAGTAGGGCATGTAGTCGGACGCGCCGTCGCCGGAGTACGAGGCCCTGCTGATCTCCACGACGCTGTAGGGGTGCGCGCGCGGGCCGCTGGCGCCGTCGAACTCGTTGGCGGACGGCTCGGC
>KE372621.1:842284-852295 GCA_000418225.1 Zizania latifolia | reverse complement strand
CGCGCCGCCGCCGACTCGTCGACGCACCGCATCGCCAGCTGCACGAACCGCCGGAACCCCGGGGTGCGCGCGGCGTCGCGGATCGCCGGGTCGACGATGCCGCGCAGGCCGTAGTGGCGGTCGTGGTCGGTCGGGTCGATGGCCTGCCTCACCTCCCGCACGATGTACCGCCCCTTCTCGATCGGCTGCCTCCCGCTCACCAGCTCCAGCATCACCACCCCGAAGCTGTACACGTCGCTCTTCTCCGACAGCTGCTGCGTCATGTAGTACTCCGGATCTAGGTATCCCTACCAGGTACCATCGAATTTAAATTTAGCACATTTAATTTGATTGTTTCTGTATGTGTTTGTAATTTGAAATGCAGTGGCATATGCCTGGTTACCAGTGTTCCCTTGACTTGGGTGGAGACATGGCCCTTCTCGGTGTCGGCGACGAGCTTGGAGAGGCCGAAATCGGCGACCTTAGCCTTGAGGTTGTCATCAAGGAGGATGTTGGCGGACTTGACGTCGCGGTGGATGATCGGTGGGTCGGCGAGCTCGTGCAGGTAGGCGAGCCCTCTCGCCGAGCCCAGCGCGACCCTCAGCCTCTTCTTCCAGTCCAAGTACGCCCCCCTCGCTGCAAATCAAAACCTTTTTATTTCACTTTTGATAAAAAGATCGATTTCTTTTTAGCAATTCAATCTAAATGGCGAAAGAAAATACGCAATCAGATTCATGGAGGCAATGGTTAGCTTGGATTTCAGTGATTTACCCGCCAGGTTCTCTCTGAGTGTGCCGTTAGAGATGTACTCGTAGACGAGCATCTGCTCGCCCTGCTCGTAGCAGAAGCCGATGAGGCTGACCAGGTTGCGGTGGTGCACCCTGGACAGCAGCTCGATCTCGTTCTTGAACTCCACGGCCCCCTGCATCGAGTTGGGCTGCGCACGCTTGATGGCGACGCGGGTGCCGTCGACAAGCGTCCCCTTGTACACCTTCCCGTAGCCGCCCGACCCGATCTCGTGGCTGTCGGAGAAGTTGCTGGTGCAGCTCTTCAGCTCGTCGAAGGAGAAGAACCTTGCTCCCTTCAGCTGTGGCGCTCCTCCATTGTCTTTCTGTCCTGCCGACCATGAGCCTGGAATTTTAGATTAGAAATAAGTTCAGTTACTTCAGAGCTTCTTGATCTTGTCATGGCTGATTGGCTGGTTTTAGTAGAAGTAGGTTGCTGCTGCCTGCTGCTTGTAGTTGTTAATGTGTCACTGACAAATTGCTTAATGGCATTGCCAGTGGCATAATGCACATAAGCAAATTTGAGAAATTTCAAATGAATTTTCAAGCAAAATTTGAAATTTGAAAAGATTTCTGCATTCAAACAAATTCCCATAAATCCAAAATTTCGGGAATTTCGAACCGAAATTTGAAACCCTGCATAAGCTTTTAGATCCTTACCGAAAGGGTCTGCTCGGTCCTTAAGTTGCCTAGCCCTTCTCTTCTGCCGCAGAGCAAATATTGAAGTGAAAATGAGAGCAATAACCAGTAGTCCACCGGCTACTGCAATTCCAGCTATAGCACCTGTGCTCATCTTAGATTTTTTGCCAGCAACAGCACCTGGCACAGAGAAAAATCAGAGTTAACACTCTTCATACCACTATATACTACTCCTCCATTTCATTATAAGTTCCTTGATTTTTTATTTTCAAATATGTCTCAATAGTGTATTTATTTGATATTATAGATGCTAATATATTTTTATTTAAATTTGATCACAGTCAGAGAAGACTAACATAGAAAAAAGTCAAATAGACTTATAATGTAATCCATTTTCATTATGTAAAAAAATATATTACTTCAGTTCAAATTATCAAATATCAACTCTACTTAAACTATATGAGTGGAAATGGGGGTCTTAACATGGTGAAATCGAAGTACCTGACAAAGGGGCATATGGGTCTGCAATGAAGAAGTAAGGCCCAAAATTCTTGGGTGGTTTGTAAGCCTGGTTGCTGAGATCAAAGCCAATCCTAATCAGCTCCGACAGGTTGAAGGCCGTCCCGGATGTTGGGAACAGCTTCACTTGAACTTGGAGGTAGCTGTCACTGTCGAAGTGGATGTCTGAGAGGTAGACCGAGCCTGGCCGCAGCTGCAGCTGCGCCGACATGGTCGACTCCAGCAGCTGGAACGGCCCGCCGCTCGTCAGGTCGGTGAAGAAGGGCGCCCTGAAGACCATCTTGCCGTTGTACGAGAAGGCACAGCCGCAGCTTGAAGGGTCCAGGTTCTGGTTGCCACTGCACGATCTTGCCGAGCCGCACTGCGCCGTGCTGCTGATGTACGGGGCCCCGTTCTGCTGCTGTTTGCTGCAGTAGGGCTTGCTGGTAGGATCTTGCTCGGCGCACAGCAGATTTCCTGCCAACCTGCAGGAAGGATTTTCAGGAGAAGCGAGCATGTCGGTGCATTGGGGGGGGAGAAGGAGAAGCAAAATGTGCCGTGCCCTTGGATCTTACAGCAGTGTATTCTTGTAGCTCGTGACACTGACATTGGCAGAAACTATTTGGTTGTCCATGAGATTTACGGTCTGCAGTTGGCTGCTGATGTTTCCTGTCATTTCAAGTGTCCCGTTGAATTGGTTGTTGTTCAGCACACTGTCTAATTAGCCACAAAACAGGCAGAGATAAGACTTTTTTTTTTTTTTTGCTTTGGAGCTTAGATATGTTGTGTGTAAGTTGCCAGAAAATTACACTTGCTGCAGCTGGGGCAATGTGAAGAGCCCGTTGGGGACCTGGCCGGAAAGCTGTCCAGAAGCTATCGATCTGAGTGATCAAAAGATATCGAGATGAGTGAGAAACTGTGGTTGCAAGACGATCTAAATATTTAAATGACAAAAGTTTTAGGGTAACTCACACAGAGGTAAGAGATGTTAATGTTGTGAACCAGCTGGGAGCAGCTGAAGCATCAAATTTGTTGTTGCTCAAATCCCTGACAATTACAGAGTGGACTCGGTCGTTAGTTATCCAGACAAATTATGTGATCGGGCAACGCAGCAAGGGGGTGGTTTGTTTCTTACACAACATTTAAGTTGGTCAGGTTGCTGAGATCCGGCACTGATCCAGTTAGCTTGTTGCTTGCTAAGTTCCTGCAGAAGATAACATTTTCAAGAGAGGTGCCTCAAGTGTCACAATTTTTCATTAGATCAGATGTCACTCACAGCTCATTAAGCTTGACCAAGTTGCCGATGGTAGCAGGTATTGCTCCCACAAAACTGTTCCTGTCCAATCGTCTGTCAAAGATGCAAAGCAAAGTCAAGATATGACCAAACATTTTCTGGATAAAATAAAAAGGATGAGCTCCACTGATGTTAAATTTCAAGATACTTACAGAACTTCGAGTGTTGTAATGCCCCCAAGCTCATCTGGGATTAAGCCTGATAATTGGTTGCTATCAAATAAGCTGACAAGATGAGGAAGGAAGTTAGCACGACAAATCTATTCATATGATACGTCAACGGAAAATTTGGCAAACCTTACATGTGTAGGAGAGTCATTTTGGAGCTGAAGAGTCCATCAAGTGTTCCAGTCAACTTGTTCTTGTTGAAATGGCTGTTCATCAAATTGAATATAGGAGCAAAACAATCACATGTAAGTGTTTACGTATTTTCAATTTTCATATTGCTCAATCTATCAATAGCATAAAGCAAGATTGAAAATACTTACAAGTGCTTCGTGTTGACAAGTTGGTTGAGGCCCGGTGATGTTGATGTTGAGACGGGAATAGCTCCAGTGAGCTGATTATCTGCCAGGTCTAGCCAGAAGAGTTTTGAGAGTAAGCCAATCGAAGGCGGTATTCCACCTGTAAACTGGTTTGAATTCAAGGCCCTGTAGAGAATGCCACAAATTCATTATGTCAAATTGTCAATCCACTCAAAAGGGGAGAAAAGAACAAAAATCATATTTTGGGTTTATGGTCTGAAAATGTGAACCAGATATCCACTTACAAGAACCAGAGCTCCTGCAGGTTGCCAAATTCTGTTGGAATTTCTCCATTGAAGGTGCAACCAGCTAAGATCCTGACAATGATAGAGCATTTGTGCATATTAGTAATCCTGCTTGATATTTCTCACAGGAAAAGTAGGGTTTGACAACAACAGGCAATGCGGCGCATACAGTGTTGTAAGCTGCTGAAGGTTCCCAATTTGACCGGGCAGTGGACCACCAAGATCTTTGTTGAAGGAAAGATCCCTGCAAATTTTTGTGTGGTCAGGTCAGCTACTACATTCTTTCTTCTCAAGCAAATGAGTTGGATCCCAGAACTTCACAGATCATTTCATCCAGGTATTAGCTGCTGATAATATAACTTCAAGTGTATTTTATTTCTTTCTTTTCTGATAACTTAGATTAACAAATGAACCTAATCTATGTCACATTGCGAAATAGTGAAAGCTTAAGCCGGGAAAACTTGAACTGGTCAGCTGAGCTCCAGCCTCAGGAAAGCAGAGTTCATAGACGAGAAGCAAAAGTGTTGTGACAATCTGGCCATTGACTAGTTCAATCAGAAGATGCTAGCCTGAACAATCTGAAATTCTACAGCAGCATCCAGAATTTCGAAACCCAAGCTCATCCTCTGCAAAATCATGGCAGTTTGCAGCTACTGATCATTGCAAGATCTGGTGGTGAAGTGGCTTACAGAAAGACGAGCTGGCTGAGCTGGCCGATACTGGTGCTCAGTGTGCCTGCAAGGTTGACGCTTGATAGCCTCCTGCAAAACCAGACATGCATGGCGCGATGTCAAAGACGGGCTCTCGATCGCGTGGTTGGTGATAGCAGCAGAAGGAGCTGGCTCTTACAGCGATGTCACCCTGTCGCCGGCGCACATGACGCCGTCCCACCCGCCGCAAGGGTCGCCGGAGTTCCAGGTTGACGGGTAGTTGGTCCATTGGCTCATCACGACCTGGAGCGCGGCGACTGCCCAAGGAAAAATCCATGGAAGAGTATCAACACCAGCAAGCAGTTTCCCCTACTTGTATCGCCCAAGAATTGAACAAGAAGCTGCGGAGGTGACCGCCGGCGGCGATAGAGACTTATCACTCACCGTCCTGAGGGTTGGTGGCGCAGAACACCGCCGGCGCGCTCGCCAGCGCCAGCAGCAAGAACAGCCGCGGCTCCATCCCGCGCCGCGCCGTCTTCTTCCTCCTCGTCGGCGTCGCCGGCGGCGGGCAGACTGCAGAGCCACCCGGAGAGCTAGCGGCCGCGGCTCTTCTGCTCCGCCCGGCGCAGGAGGAGAGACCGGAGAAGGGGACGAGGAGGAGAGAGTCCGCGGCAACTTACGCGAGGCGGGCGACCACCACGCCTCGCCCGCTGTATACGGTGGATAGCTGGAAGAAGGTGACGGATCGAGGCGTGACCAACCGCGTCGCGAGTTGAATTCTTCCACCGCCGCCGGGAAGAGGTCAACCGCGCGCTCGCCCGCGAGGGGTCAGAGTGAGCTCACTGCTCACGCGGCACTATTTTTACCAACAAATTTAATAATTTATCACCCTTAATAAGTGTGCTTAATTATTTACGCAATTAAATTGCACTCACTTAAGAGTGGCAAATAGTTGAATTTTTTCGTTTTACTGGCCACCGGTGCTAACCTCGTTTTGATGTTTTCCATAAATCGGTGGCCAGCGAGATAATGATGGTCAAAATCTGATCATCATGGTTTTTAAATGAAATATTTGCTCATGTATTATAAACATAAAGTTAAGTGTTATTTGCTCTTTTCTTATATCTTGTGTATATAATAACTAGATCTAGGATCATATGTCATATCTATAAAGTGTAGCAAAAGAATAAATATTACTTAATAGTATAAAAGCATATTTTTTCTTTTAACCGGCCTAATTATCATCGGGAGCCGTTAGAGTCATTAGATGACAATAATATCTTTCTGGTTGGACAAAATAATCTTCTCTAAAAATCTGTTTTGCTTAGTGGACTCGATAACTCATTGAAATCATAAAATTCTAGACAACAAATTTATGATACGACCATTAAACTAAAAACGTAATTCACGTCTAGTTACCATGGTTTTTTTAAACTGCTTAATATTACTACAATTAAGTTGCTTAATTAACCTCTTGTTAATAATGTCATTATCTGACGGGCTGTTGGTGGCAGATAGCTATCGCTGTGCCCGTGTGCCAATGTTTGTTTACTCTCTCTTGTTACGATTTCCCATCTTCTGTGCGGGGCGGCAGAATTAAACCATTAGCTTAATCCAACCAGTTTCTTGACTTCATTAGACTAGGGGTGTTTTTTTTTTTTTTTGTTATATATCTTAAGAACGGACCAGGTGGATGTGCAGGTTAGTCGACTTTTTGTATTATTATTCCTGTCCAGTTGACAATGCAGGAGTAGCATGTTGGGAATGCAAGTTGATGATTCCCTTCTCATGTATGTCATTTGGAAAATTTTGATAATTTACGACACATAAGATGATTATTTGATTATAATATCACTTTAAAACAATAATATATGGGACCATTTAGGTCAATGATATGTGAGTTAGAATGGCAAAAGGCGAAGCTACTTCTTAGCAGTGATAAATTATTAAATCTCTCGTCCTCATGATCAATGACTGAGATTAGCACAAGAATTACTAAGAATTCTTAGCGGTGATAAATTATCAAATCTTTCGTCCTCACGATCGATGACCGAGATTAGTGCGAGAATTAAAGAATTTTTAGCAGTGATAAATTATCAAATCTCTCGTCCTCGCCATTGATGACCGAGATTAACGCAATAATTACAGAGGTTTTTTTTAAAAGGACCTGTGCTTCTACACCCTCACCCTCCGATCAGAGTTTCGCCAATCTTAAAGCACCTTAATGTTGTCAGTAGCCGTCGCCGTCTACAATTAGCACAGATCCCTGGAGGAAAAGCATAGAAGCACCACCTTTTCTATGTTAAAACAAGTGGGCGACAACCTTAAAAAAGTTAAAACAAGTGTCCAAAAGTGATAGAATGAAAGATACAACAAAGATGTGTAAAACACTAAAACCAGAACTAAAAGTCTATAGTACTGCAAAATGTCAAAATGTGACTTTCGGAGTAATAAATAATAAATCTAGATTAGTACGTGCGCTTTGAAAATAAAAACTAGTACTCTCTCCAATTTCAAAAAATAAGGCGTTTTGGATATGATTTTAGATATCAAGAGTGATTAATTAGTGTGTATTTTTCTTGTCTGTTCATATTAAATACAGTACGTGAGTAAAGACAGCACGGAAGATGAAGATAAATTAGTACACCATCAGAAATATAAACGTCTATGTCATTGTGTAAGAACAACACTATCTTTGGGATACCCTAGGACTAGATTTATGTAGGTATAGAGGGAGGATTGTGATCGAAATCCAATGGTTATCTCACGAATAACAAGAGATATGAGATTTTAGACAGGTTCAGGCCTCCTGGATGATAATAGCCATAATTCTGTGTGTTTGTATGCACGATTAGAAAACGACTGTGTATGTCTCAAAAGACGTCCCCGTAAGAGGTGCCCCCAATCCCTTTATATACTGTAGGGATTCGAGGTTACCGTTTAGGGTTTAATCGGCCCCATTAATCTCTTTTAAATTGGTTTAATCACTTGGAATCGTGGACCAGTAATTACAACAGTTACTTGCTACATTGATTTGACTGTTACTTCCTGGAGTTTTATTGCCATTGATTGCGTGGACTGACTATTGAACAGACTCCCGAGTGCTGGTGGTCGGGTGTCCTCCCGAGTGATAGTGGTCGGGGATACCTTCCAGGTCGTAATTAATGCTCTGTCCTTCCGACCCCGTCTTTTGTCTGCTTGCCATAAATGTACTTGAAAAGTACCCCAGGGTTATATCCCCGACAGGAGACCCCGAGCTCTTTGTGGCAGAAAGACGATAATCTTCTAAGTGGAGTCGAGAAGTTGTAAAGAGCTCTGTCTTGTCACTGGTGCAGGACCAGTCTTTATTGACTTGGCTCATGATTAACTTCGAATCGCCATAAACCATTAGGCGTCGAACTCCAAGAGAAATAGCAATTCGCAAGCCATTAACGAGTGCTTCATACTCGGCTGCATTGTTGGACGCCATAAAGAGAAGTTGAAGAATATACTTCAGGCGTTCGCCTTGGGGAGAGATCAGAAGTACCCCGGCTCCTGCAACGTCAATGCTAAGGGAGCCATCAAAATACATGACCCAATGCTCTGGGGTCTCGGCGGTCGGTGGGATTTGAATCTCAGTCCACTCGAAAATGAAATCGAATAGAGCCTGAGACTTAATGGCCGTGCGAGGCTTGAAATCAATTGTGTATTCACCTAGCTTAATGGCCCACTTGACAATTTGACCAGTGGCATCCTGATTACGAAGAATATCACCAAGAGGAAATTCAGTAATGACGTCCACCGAGTGCACCTGAAAATAATGCTTAAGCTTCCGAGCGGTGAGGAGCACAGCATAGAGGAGCTTTTGAATTTGTGGATAATAGACTTTTGATGGTTCGAGTACTTCCAAGATGAAATACACCGGTCGTTGGACCGGGTAGGCGTGATCGTCCTCCGGGCGCTCAACAATCAAGGCGGTGCTGATCACATGTGTCGCGGTGGAGATTAGAGGAGTAAAGTTTCTTTACGGGTCGGTGCAACCAGAACAGGCGGTGTGAAGAGAAATTTTTAATATCGACGAACTCCTGGTCTGTTTCTGGAGTCCATTTGAAATTATCCTCTTTTTTCAACAATTTGAAGAATGGCATTCCCCGCTCACCAAGTCTTGAAATGAAACGCCCAAGTGCTGTCATACAACCCGTAAGGCGTTGAACATTCTTTACGCTGGTCGGCTTAGCCATGTTGACGATTGCCGAGATCTTCTCTGGATTGGCTTCAATTCCCCGACTACTGACAATGAATCCAATTAGCTTCCCAGTTGGCACCCCGAATACACATTTGTCCGGGTTAAGCCGCCATCAAAATTTGCGGAGATTATCTACAATCTCTTGGAGGTCAGAAATTAAATCTTCTGGATGCCTTGACTTGATGACGACATCGTCCACATAAGCCTCCACATTGCGGCCAATCTGGTCGGCGAGACAACGCTGTATGGCGCGTTGATATGTAGCCCCGGCATTCTTGAGTCCGAAAGGCATTGATGTATAACTCTTTTGATCTTTCGATTGGGAGGACTCAGGTTTGTCACTGTCGTCATGCCACGGCGATCGGCGACGATCATCCGGGCGCTTTTTGTCCTTGCGGGACTACCGAGTGCTCCGGTGCATCTGCTCCTGCTCGGTGTCCTCAGCGTTGGCGAACTGCTCGACGACGGTGATCATCTCGCCTAGCGTCGTGGACTCGTTCATCACCAAATGGTGAAATAATTCTGACGGCTTTCTTAGTCCATCCTAAAAAATAGACATAACGTCAGTGTCGAAGATGCTGGCGACGGTGTTCCGCTGCTCGGAGAAACGACGGAGGTAGTCCTGAAGGGACTCATCACTTTTCTGGCGTATCTGGCGTAGGTCGTATCGAGAGGCCGGCCTTTGCCAGGTTCCTTGATAATTGACGATGAAAACATCGCACAATTGGCACCAGGAGTTGATGGAGTTCTTCGGGAGGTCAGCCAGCTAGCTGATGGCGGTTGGTGACAGTATGATGGGGAGATAGTTGGCTATGACATCATGGTCTTCTCCTGCTGCTCGGATGGCCGTATAGTACAGTCGTAGCCATTAAGAGAGATCGGTCTTACCGTCGTAGGGCTCGATCCTCGATGGGCAGAAACCTCTCGGCCATACCAACCGGCGAAGCCGCTCGGTGAAGGCGGGGAAGCCGTTATGACGAGAATCAACGTCCTCGTGATTGCTAACCCGTAGTGTTCCATAGCTCCGATCAAAGCGCTCCTGGCGACGAAGCTCGCTACGTTCGCGTCATCCGCGGCGGCGTGAGATAATGTTGCGCGCATCGCGCGCCTGGTCAATGATTTCCTAGGCATTACCTAAGAAAGAGCTCCCTTGACGATCACTTGGTCGGGAGC
>KE372621.1:814586-827776 GCA_000418225.1 Zizania latifolia | reverse complement strand
GAAGCGAGGTGGGCGAGAGCCGAGGTGGCAGGCACGCGGGCGGGCGCCAGTGGGTGTGGCATGGGCACGGCAACCGAGGGTCCTCTGTCCACAGTTGAACTACCGACATAGGCGTTGATTACAACAGACTACTAACAGAGCCTCTATCGACAGATGACAAAGAGTTATTTTTACGATTTTCTAAGATTATATACCAGGAATGCAATTTCAAATAAAAAATATACTATTTAAAAAATTTCCTACGCCGAGGTGGGTGTGGAGGAGGTGACGACGTGAGATCGTAGCGCTAGGTGGAAGATGGTCAGATGGACAGCTAGAGGTGGGCGTGCTATGGGCCCACAATTTGATCGGTTGGGTTTTTCTCTGAGTCGAATCTCGTTATACCAAAATCATATAAAGTCAAGTATGAATTTTTACTATTCATACATGTATTAACTTTGTCTAAATATAATTATTTTAATGTCATTTGAATAGCTATTTGATTATTCAATTGATTGCTTTAGCTATTAGTGACTGTGTCTAATTTATGAAATAAATTCTAGCAACTACTAATAATAATCAAGAGTTAATTTGAAAAACCATCTTCTCAAAGGGTTGTCTATAAAAAATTATAAAAGATATAGAGATGTTTACACCCGATTTTTTCACTCTCTTTTTCCTCTCCTATACTTCACTAAGTCTATTGCACTGATAGATCTAGTTTTCCTTTGGTTTGATGTACACCAAATTAAAAGGTGAGCGAGATCTTAGAACAATTGTGGTATGTTTTTAGGCAACACTTATACGCGACGGCTCGATGTCTGCTATTTTCTAAAAGTGTTGTTTATTTGACGTTAATCTGTCAAACAAGTGAATCATAAAATTTTGATACTTGCTAGTTCTCCTATATGCATCATTGTTTATTCGTGAGTTTTATATTCTAGTAAAATCTATAATTAAAATATTATATATATTTCTAGCAACAAAGAGATTCAGAAGACACTCAACGAGGTTGGGTGAGAATGTTGATCCAAAACGTAGCAGAGAACAGAGACACAACACAAAGAGCAGTAGAGGAGCCGTAGATGAAGATGAATAGAAAATTACACCGGATATATGGTCTCGTAAATAATTTATTGTTTTTTTATGATAGAATTAATATTAATAAATTACCTTAAAAAACTAAAATATCTCGGCCATTGAGCCGTCGTGACCCTCCCCGTCTCCGCCGCGGCAGAGATATCCGCGCCTCCCGCCTCTCCGTCTCCGTCAGTTCACCCTCTCTCTACCCCCGGTCTCGCCGTTCGTCCCGCCGCCTCTCCGAAACCTAGCGTAGGTGGGTGGGACGGCGCGCGAGTCGCCGCAGGATGGATCCGTGTCCCTCGGTTCGCGGTCGGCAGTTTGCATCGAGTTTGGAATTTTTTTGGTGAGGGTTCGATTTTGCCGGTGTCCTTTTCCGCGTTCGACTTAGAGTGCTCGGTGTTGGACCTTCCAGCCTATGATTTCCAACCCTATGACGTCGAATGAACTCAAGCTGCAGATTGTTCTGAGCATTCTGAATGAACTTAGAATGTTCTGTAGGGCTCGATTTTTTTAATCGGTCTATTGGGTAGCCCATGATGCTGTGTGTAATTCCAGTTATGCTCCTTTTGAGATTACTTGTGAACTGGTAGGTTTCATGAACTTCTGCTCTTGTTGGCAGCTGCGGCGGTGAGCGTCTGCGATTTGATCCGAGCTCGATGTTGGGCAAGCTGGATGCGCATTGTTATGTTATCGTCGCCATCACCGTTCTTCTAGTTCAGAAGGTTCACCGATGTTGGGGAAGCTGCGGAGAAGTGGAAGATAGTGATGCTTCCTGACTAATCTATTGTTGGCGTGTTCAGCTGGTTAACAATTGGCATCTGTTTATATATTGCGTTAACCATGCAGATTTATCTGGTAGAAAGTGAGATTCATAATTTCAGACACAGTAGGCTATAAGATCCTTGGAGAAAAGAGTTCAGATAATGGTGCAGATAAGATAATGGTGCGGATTTTTTTTACCTTCAGAAGAAGTAAGAAGTAAGAACTGACCCTAAACCAGCTAAACAATGTGAGGTTCCTTTCTTCAGTAAACTTTTCTAGTTTTCTTCCTCTTTTGCCAAAATCTTAATGTTCCATTTAGTATCATCTCATTATAGAAAAACATCAATGTACACAGTCCTAGTTTTGTATGGCATAAGTGCCTATGCTTATAATGGATTCAAGATCCTTTACCTTTGAAGAACTTCCCCTGGAGCATTGCTGGAATGGGCTTCTTTGAGAATCCAATATATCAAATTATGAATATAATACTATTCCCATTTGCGCTGAGTAATGTTTGCATTTTTATATTTACAATTAGTATGTGATTTAGGCTTGAAATCAGGCATGAATTCTCCAGTATTTTCTACTCTTGTTAGCATGAAAGTTAGTCTAACTGACCCTATAATTATAGCATGTAAATGTACCCATTAATAGATGAGATTTGATCTAGGATAAACTTTATCACCTATTTGTGCGCATGAATGTTAATGCTTTTGTTGTCACTTGTCAGCTGTTCAAATTGGCGTTTGTGGGAGATGGAACAAAAGGCAGAGTACCAATGACATAGAAAGCATTTCCTTACTTTTTTTACCTAGATCAATCAATCAAACATTAAATAACCAAGATGACATGAAATTGTAGAAACTGGGTACCAAAAAAATTATGATCTGCCATAGATCTGTTTCCTCAGCTAGCATTCTTATCTGCTTAATGTGTATGTTCAAGAAGTCTGTGGGAGAGAGGATGGGTGTGCAGGAGGTGATGTGTGGAGATTGTGTAGTCAAATGAGTGAGAAGCAACTCTAATATATTTTTCTTGGACCTAATTTTGTTTTGTTTTTTCAGTTCTTAGACTGAAAATAGGGAAGGATTTCCAAACACGAAGAATTTATTCCCTTCATAGCTTATATACAAAGATTTCCTTTCCAGTTAAGGTAATAAGAATACTAAGGGCTTAATGAAGTTATGTATGATCTTCGCATTACACATATTGTTTCTAGCAGGATTTGGAACCCACGTTCCAAACAGAGCCTAACGAATTGAGTTGTTTAGCCTTTTTTGTGTGTCTATACAAAAGTCTTACAAATTACAAGCTGCTTACTGTTGCTCAAATTTGATCCATCAAAGTAATGTTTGGATGATCCATCAAAGTAATGTTTGGATGTTTTCCGTTAATATGATAATTTCTAGGCCCTTTCCTTTCTTTCTTTCTTTTGTTCAGTGAGTTGAAGTATGCTATTGAAAACCATAAGGCCTAGACCCATGGACTAAAAGGGCCATTTGTTGTTCTGATGAAATCTCTTTGTTCCTTGCTGGTCCACTGTCTGTTTCTGATAGTATGCTATTACTGTCAGTTTAGGAAAGTTTTGACTTTCGAGTTTGCATCTCAAGCTAATCCAAACATGTTATTGGTTTAGTATTGTCGGGGATATGACCCCAGGGTACCCATTGATGGGCTTTTATTGGGCCAGATCAAATATATAAATAAATGTTGAGGTATATTAGGAAAAATATCCTTGTGAATAAGAAATAACTTAGTGACAAGGAAAGTGTCCGCTTAAACTGGAAATTGGATAGGGATATAACTCCCCTCCTATAACCTCGCCTTTTTGCAACCAATAGTATATTAGTTTGTCCTGCATGACTGCCTTAGCGCCTTTTTGCAATATAACTAGCAACATGCCGGCGCATTGCAAAGGATGTCAAACAAATATACTATAAGATATATAGCTGAAAATGCAAAATATAGTTATTCACAGTCCTAAAAATTGCACACATGACTATGTAGATCAACCAAAAACCTGAAGACAAATGCAAATAATGTATTTTTTGCAAAAGAAATTGCAAATAACTCACACATGTCCATATATATAGCCACAAAATATATTAATGGGGGATAGGTGTCGATAATAGAAAACACCATAACCCCCAACTCCTCTTTTTAAGGAATAAAGACCCTATTCCATAAAAGACTTCCAATTTAGAAAAAATAGAGAAAATTCTTTACTTACCCCTAGAAGTTGACCACATATCTTATTTATCCTTAGGACATGCCTCAACTTATATTACTCTTTCTCATCTTTTCATCCTTATTTGCCCATCCCACTACCTTTTCACCCATCTTATCCCCACATGCCATTTTCTTCCTCCCCCTCATTCTTCTTGCCATTTCTTTCACAGATGCCATGGTCTTCATCCTTTAGCTTGTAGGCCTCCTCTCCATTGCCTACCACTTTATGAATCGACTGATTGTGCTTTGGAGAAGGATGAAGTGGAGAGGCCACAATGGAGGAGGTCTAGAATGGTGCAGTCGGTCCTGGCAGTAGAGGAGTGGGTCGGGTGGTGTTGGACCAAGCTCTAGGAGGCAATGGAGTAAGCTAAGAAATAGGAGATAAGGGACACGACGACATGTCAATGGAGAAACAAGTTGGCAGTACTGGAGTGGTAGGTCAGGAGGAGCGACTAAGGAGGCAAAGAACAGGCGCCTCGATAGCAAAAGAGTATGTAGGGGTAGTGCCAGCCAAGAGATGGGAGAGAAGATAACATCGGTGGTAGAGGAGATAAGGTGTTGCCATTGTAGCAAAAGAATAGTAAATGTGAGGAAGAAGGGAATTCACAAAAGGAAAACGATCTTTTGATGCATCATTTTTTAAATAACAAAGGAAAGTTGGGAAAGAAGCAATGCAGCAAGAGGAATTTTTGCAAGGGAAATAAAGGGATATTATCCACTTCCAAGGGCAAGGAAGGAATTTTACTCAAATTTTTAATGCCCGATCCTATCTTCTGTTCCATAAAAGGACTTGCGGCCCTCTGTTTAGATCTAGGGATAGGGTTATTGCTCTTACTTTTCACCTCTCAACCTTCTCGCCAAAGCAAACACTTCTAGGATGGGCAGCGACAGATCTACACCAGAGTTGACGCAGGTAATCCCCCTTCCCACCTCCACTCTTGATTTGGTAATTTTTGTTGCGATTTGGTTTGTATGCATGAGATTTGGTATGCATAGATAGTTGGCAAGTATGCACCAGACTAGGTAAGATCTATGTTTTTGGTTTGATTCAGGAATTTTCCATCTTGGCTAGATGTTTGAAATCACCATGGGAAAGAAGATCTGAAAACAAATCTGACGAGAAGTCGAGCAGAGACATAGATGTAGGAATAGGATTTTGTGCTCCAACATAGAGGGAGGGATTGTAGGTATTAGGCTTTAGGCTTGATGGGGATAAAATAGGTGAAAAGGTATATGGGTGCACTACACAAAATTTCATTCAAAAGTGAAAAGTGGTATCTATCTAAATGGTGTAATCTTTTGGTGGTATTTAGGTGAAGTAGATCCTTCGGTTTGTAATTTTAAAAATAAGATCCTCTTGTTTGTAATTTTAAAAATATATGATCTTTTGATGATACAAAACCAATTTCCTAATGTTATGGCTCGGATCCGTAGAACCCGAACTTTGTAACCAATAGCGATGAGAAGCCACGACTCGAGGTTGTTCCCCTCTTGTCGCTTGATAGATTGACACGGTAGGATCTTTGCCTGGCCGGCTTGAGCAGGAGGAGAAATATACACTTTATTACTTGCCCTGGCTAAAACGCCAGACCTTGATATATATACACCTTATAGAGATAACTCCCAATCTGAATCTAAAGACTCCTAACACCATACGATAAGGATTCATATTCTAATCTGCTAAGGACTCTTCCTAATTACTTAACAGAAATTCCTAACTTATTTCTAATATTACTTCTTGCCGTGCTCCTCCTGGACTCTCCTGGCGCCCTCCTGGATCTTCCTGGGCGCCTGGACTGCCCATAACACTAACATGTGTTAGTTGTCTAGCAAGTATCTTCTAATATCCATAGACACCCTGCTTCGCAAACTGGCTAGTGCAGCACTGAGATTCCGAGTAGAAGCTTTACATCTTCTTATGATTATGTATTAAACTGGAAAATCAACTTTGGATCCTGCATTGCATTGATTGGACCTGCATTTATTCAATAATGAATCAATCCTTTTCTTTTGTTCTTTGAAAAGTAACCTGTATTTTTGAGGATTACATACACAAGCAGTCTTATCTTGAATTCCAGACTGGATTAATGGTATTATGCAATTAATAGAATAGTATTGATTTTCTCTTGGCTTGTTTGTTTTTTGATCCTCACATGTGAGGATCACTGAATGTATGCTCTCATCCTACTTATTTTCAAAAGGCCCTCATTCTTACTGCCTTAGCTTTTTTATGTGTTTATATCTTGTTTCCAGTAAATCATCACAGTCCAGGCTAACAGATCGTGAGCCTGATTATTGGTGGCGTTGTGAATATCCTTCTGGATTTAGTATTTTTGTAACTTGCCTTCTCTTTGTTTAGTTCCATTATTTTACTATGAGGACCTTGAACTATGGCTGAATGAAACCAAAAGGTTATGAATCATGGCGCTGAAGGAAGATTATGAATCTTCTCTCCTTTCATTTCTTGAAGGCAGCTTAGTGCTCTTTAGAGGAGTGATAGCAGCTTATTAAAATAGAAACATTTGTATTCTCATTATTGGTCCATATTATTTTGTTTTGTCACAAATGCACATTAAAATGTTATTTTGTCTATGAAGCTCTTCTAACCCACATTTTCTATTCGCCTTTTTGTAGATTCCTGATGTGCATTCGGGTATCAATAACCGAGCAGGTATGAATGTTGGGGAAATTCCTTTGTTTAGTAGTAATATAGTGTGATTGGTGATTCAATACAAGGTTTCTCCTCGAAATTGACTAATGTTGCTAACTGTAATTCTGCTCGTGGATTGGCAGCTTCTCCAGTTTATGGGAACTTTGGCCCACAAATAACTAATTCTGTGGTTGGGAGCAACACAGGGCGAATTATAAGTTCTACGGGGCTGTCTATGCCTAGGTTTGCATCCCCTATGAATTTGAGGGCCAACACTGTGGGTGGTATGCTTCAACAAGGTATATGCTGGAAATGTTAATGCTGATGAATTCATGTACATATGCTGTCAATTTGTCTTCCTTGTTGACTGGACAATGAAGTGATCTGATAATAATGATAATCACATACTAAGCAGTAAGCATTTGAAAGTACATTACAGTCATAGGGAAATGGAAAGATGAATAAACACATATTTGTCATTAGTGGAGGAAGGATGACATGTAACTGTCTGAAGTTCCACAGATCGAACTTTAATTTGGCTCAATTTTTTTAACAAAAACTTGGCTGTTGGCTCATTTCACTGGTATTGATATGGGGAATGCAAGTGTTAACTGCGTCCATTATTAAAGCAGTACCACTCTGTTGAGGCCATCCACCATAGTTCTGCTAGCTGTTATTTCTTCTGTACTTCCATGTCATCCAACTCATTCATGTGCTTGTTCTAACATTTTATCAACTAAATGAAGCAACTAAAATGAGTATAGAACTAACTGTTTTTAGTAAGAACTAAGAATTTGAAAGTTCTCCTTTCTTATATGTAAGAGGTGCAATTACTGGACTTTTGATTTAGCATTTTTTTGTTTCATTTTGTTTACCAGCATCACCATTGAACATGCTTGGAAGTTCTTATCCAGCCCCTGGAGGAAGACTATATATGAACCATTTGCAGGCAGGAAACAGTTCGTTTGGTTCTTCAGGAATGCGACATGATGGAAACTCTGGTGAAAATTCTCTATTTGACATCAATGATTTTCCTCAATTAGTTGGACGGTCTAATTCAGCTGGAAGTGTTCAGGGGCAATATGGTAATGTTGAAATGCTAATGAATTTTTTGTACGGATAATGTTGGGTTAATTAACTATTCTCTTTTAAAACAAAATTGAAGGATCACTGCCAAAACAAGGGGTCAGTGCTAATGCTATTGTGCAACAAAATCAAGAGTTCAGAATTCAGAATGAAGATTTTCCAGCTTTACCAGTATTTAAAGGTGTGTATTTACCATGCCTAGTCTATTACTCTATTATGCACACAGTGGGGAACTCTTACCTTACCCTCCTTTACATTTCATTATTTATATCTATTTATTACTCAGACAGTTCCTTGCCAACTACTGCCAATAAAAATTCTAAAGCGGTATTCATGTGGTCCACTCACCTTGTAGACTTGTAGTGCTTATACATTATAATCAGCTGCCCATGCAGCATATGGCCGCTTATGTGGCTTAAGCTGTACAAGGTTGGGCACCCATTCCTTTTGTGCAGCCTTGTAGACCTTGTTTTTG
Source organism: Zizania latifolia (assembly GCA_000418225.1). Classification (NCBI taxonomy): domain Eukaryota; kingdom Viridiplantae; phylum Streptophyta; class Magnoliopsida; order Poales; family Poaceae; genus Zizania; species Zizania latifolia. Next base: position 819,512 of record KE372621.1, on the reverse strand, counting down.
CATTGCTGCCAATATGAACTATAATTCAGGGATACAAGATATTATTTGGTATCTCATCAACTCCTCTGTTGTTTTCCTCTTCAAATCGCATTCCATGGTCTTGATCCTCTTCCAATTTTCCTTTTGGCACTCATAAATTTACCATTTTCACTCAAGTTGGGTTAGTTAACATCATTGATATGCTTTCATCATGTATTGCAATTTTATCTGTGAAAGTTGTTTGACTAAAATCAGACCAGAAAGTTATTGACTTCTATAATTTTTCTTTTCTTCTGATTATGTCTCGAGTTATTTTGTGTTGGACATTACCTCATGCTATGTTTCTCTGGATATAAGGTACAAATTTGCATCACAGGGACCATCTTCCTAAGAATGTAAGCATTATGCAAGCACAACAATATCATGTACATGTTTTTGTTATTTGATTCCCAGAACAGTTTTACCTCTTTTCCTCAAATTTCCAAACATATGATTCTACAGATGGGCAAATCATCTGGCTTTAACTCAGGTGGCAGCTATCCACCCCTTCAACAGCATAAGCAGATTGCTAATTCGGTAAGCAGCCTGTAATAGTATTTCCTTAATTCCTTTTACATCATCAGCAGATAGGGAAGATTGAAAAGACAACTCTTGGTGAACACAACCCAGTTTTTCCATTTACCTTTTCTTTATGGGGAACAGTAGGTGAGAACCCTAAAACATGATTAGGGGCCTTCTGAGCTTTTTAAATGTGGATTAACCATTGTGATTATGTTTACTAGGTTCAAAATACTGGCCTTGAAAATATTGGACCAAGGCCAGTAAATTCTCCAATCCCACATTTTAATTCGAGGACTCAGGAACAACTTATGCAGCAAAACAGTGAACTGCAGGCTCAAAATTCATTTAGGGTACAATCATCTTCAGGCCCACAGTCTCAAAAGGATCAGAGTCTCAACTCTTTTCAGGAAACTGAATCAACTGATACTGCATCTCGTCAATATGGTTTACTTGGATTAGTGAGTGCAATGAACTTGAAAGAGGATGATCCAGCGGCATCTCTTTCTTTAGGGATTGATTTGGCAACACTAGGGTTGGATATGAACTCTTCAGATCCTCTTTACAAGACTTTTGGTTCACCATGGTCAAATGAGCCATATAAAGGAGAAGCTGATTATCAAATTCCAGCCTGTTACTCTTTGGAGCAACCTCCAACCCTGCAAGTAAGATCCTCAAGACCTCAACGTTTGGGTTACCATTTATCTCGTGATACCTGACATTACATTTTTGTCTTCCTCTGCAGCCATTGCATTTTAAGAAGTTTAGCCTCCCTGTACTATTCTACATCTTCTACAGGTACTTAGTTCAATTAACAGGGAATTCTGTATTATTATTTGACTATGTTTTTTGTGCAGTATGCCAAGGGATGTAGCTCAGTTACATGCTGCAAAAGAACTGTAAGCACAAACCTGCACTGTTTTAGTATCATTCCCCATACTGTCACCACTCACCAAATATATAGCCTGCATTCTATAATGTTATATATTAGCATATGAGCAGAATAGTTGTCTTACTTATTGTGTCTCGTTTTTTGTGCTGTGATGCATCAACATTGATTGGATATTCTTCTAATCACTGTCTTTTTGCTGGCTGGGCGGTCAAAGCTTTCTTGTTAATTGCATAATTATTACTGTACCGTCTGCTAGTCATCCTACCTATGTTTTATCTTCCCCTAAACTTATCTACGACTGATGAAACTATAATGAATGTCTTGTCCTTCTTGACATTTCAATCATGCTTTTGGCCTATTAATACATAAAAAAATATTTTTCTATTCATTGATTTTCTGCCATATATTGTTTTCTCAATTGCCTTTTTTTTGTAAAAAAATTGATCTGGTATGCTTTCGTTTTCTCAGATACAATAAAGGGTGGTTTTACCACAAAGAGCAGCGTTTGTGGCTTACAAGAATTCCTAACGAGCCCCCTCTGGTCAAAACTGCAAATTATGAACAAGGGTCCTACATTTATATGGATGAAAACACTTTGGCTGCAACTCGCAAGGTTGTGCATCTGAAAGAAATTATGATATTTTTAGCCTTTTTCCAGAGCAGAAAAAGTATATCTGACCATAAGTTGGCTACAGGACAATTTTATTCTCCATTATGATGCAATCGAGAAGATACCTGCCCTTCCTGCCCTTCCTTCTGCCACCCCAAATGGTAGTGAAAGACAAAACAAGGTCAGGTTTGGGAGTCCTAATAGTCATTTTGGGTGCATGTCTTCAATAGTGTGGTTCTATTTTGCAGTCTTAATTCCATATATATACAGGTAGGTAGTTTTATCCTTGAGGTGGTATTATGAGAGGTACCACGTTTTCTAGTATAACTTTTGGTATCTCCCAAGTATGAAGATACCAAGAGGTACCACAAATTAACACTATAAATTATGGTACCTTTTAGTATCTCCTTAAAAACTGTAAAATTTCTTATTCTTGCTCCCTTTTCTCATGTAAGTTTGCACTTGCAGCTGTTGGACTAGGTTTCCTGCATTTTAAAGACTAGAAGTTTCATGGGTTGGATATGTAGTATTGTAGTTCATTCGCACAAAATGACTCTGTAATCACTTAGCCATTCTGGCGTACTACAAAGTCCAGACTCCAGATTAGCTTACTTTGTGTACCTAAACTCCATTTCCTCTGAACAGGACATTCATGCTGTTCTGGGAGGCAAAGCTCCTGCGATGACCGACATTTGTGGCAGTTCTAGTGGTGGAGCTGGGAAAATCCGCTCTTCATAATTCGTTGGCTGCAATCAGTTGGACCATTGTCATTATATTTTGGTCTAGTGACCCCTGAATGTTGAAGGTTTAGACCTGATTTAACTTGTTTAGAATTCTGGACTGTATCAGCTTTGTTCAAGTTTTAATGCAACGATATTTTGGACATACCACTAGAATGTCAATTTCGATCGTGGGTATGGGTATTAGGTATGGGTTTGGGTTTAAATCTGTGTTATAGGTGCATGGATTTGGATAGGTTTTGGGTTTAAATTTGTGTCATAGGTGCATAGATCTGGGTATCTAGGTAGGGTTAGATCAGACAGATTTGATTTTCTAGTGTTTTTCGTTTAGGATACCTGGTAGGTTTACAGATAGATTTGGTTTGAAATTCATAGGTTTTGTAGGCACTGATTTAAGTGTGTTTCAACTTAGCATGTGGGTTTTGTACTCATTTCCAACTCTAGCCACCACTTACCGCCAGCGCCCCTCAAGCTGCAGCTGCTGCAACGTGAGTGCCGTTTTTGAATCAGGCGTATTCCCAAATTTCTGTCAAATTTGGTGGCTCCTGCCACAATAAAATCTCTGTATTTAGCATTTCAAGTACCACATATGGCTGATTGTTAGTAGGTGAATATCACACTAATCAGATGTGGCAGTAAACATGGAGGGCAGCATAGACTGCCCTTACAAAAGCTAAACAACAACACCTATCGACCCAAAGATCTGATGCTACCGAACATTGGCACTGCCAAGAACACCCTAAAAAAAGCTAGCAAAAGGTGAAGCGATCCTTACGGCGGAGAATCTGCGCATCACAAGCGGCAATGGCATCAAACACCTTCAGATGGCTGATCACCTGCGCTCCACAGGAAGCATAGTCCACGCCCTCCTCTATCTCCTTGTGGAGATCATCAAGCAAGCTCGGGGAGTACTCCCTCGGAGCACAGCCGTAGTAGACGAAGTATGGCTTCGCCGGAACATTCCCCAATTCTTCACGCAGCGAACGCGAGCGCAGGCCTCTCTCCATTATCTGCCCTCCGGCAGCTGCGATCAGGCTCTGTATGTGCTCTCTGTCGACAGGGTTTATGTAGGCGCTGAGGCAGAAATGAAGTCCTGAAAACAGCTTCTGTGCCTGCAAAAGCTCACATTGTCATCGTGGAGATGTGGGGGTGCAAAAAATTCCTCGAAAAGAATGAAATGCTGTGACACAAAGCTGGTGAAATATAAAGCTTGTTTATTTCAGCTTAAGATTATAATAATCTAGTTTCATAAACTAAAACAAACAGATCAACTTATTATGCTAAATTATTATAATCAAGATATAGATTATAACAATTCAATAAGCTGATCCATATTTCTATACGCTAGATTACTATAATCTTAAGCTGAAACAAAAACAAACAAGACCATAGGGACCAGGAAGCATCAGAATCTCAATCCCTAGATATATACATTGACATTGAGCAGCCATCAACAACGGCATTTTGATGTATCCTTGTACTCAGTTCTAGACTTGCACTAGGAAAATACTACTGAAAAGATTTGCAAATCAAATTCCTGAACTTATACAAATGACAGCCTACGATAGTTTTCACCATATAGAGTAACCGTGTTAAATCTTGTTGCCAGAAGTGTGTGCATACCCCTCCAGAAGCTTGAAATTTTCTTTTCTTGTGTGCGCCAATTGATGTGTGTGAGTCATGTCTAAATCCTAACTCATAGGAAGATTCTGGACCTGGGATCAACTCTTCCAAGCAATCATCAATCCCTAAAAAGCAAGGTGATGTGCTTCAGCTCAGGAATAAATAAAACTCTGCTGATTTTATGATAAAACCTGAATGACCTTTGGGATACTTGGGCATACCAAATAAATTTATAAATGTACAAAAAAAGGTCAAATTAGGGAGATGAAATTCCTAAGAAAAGAGGAACTGTAGTAAATATAGATTAATACTGACATCCAATTGTGACAACCCATTTCCCAAACAGTAGAGCCATCAGGACCTCATATGATCTGCTCCATGCACTACCAGCGCTTTTGCCCACGATAACATGAGTCACATTTTCAGTCCATGCATTGGCCACAGTTGCATTTGTCCAAGATGCAAACTCCTGCAAGGAGTCCTGCTTGAAAAACATAAATCACGTTTATCACAAACTGGAGGGA
>KE372621.1:721853-743752 GCA_000418225.1 Zizania latifolia | reverse complement strand
CAGTGCGACCGTCGCCGCCGGCCACTGGCGCTGCGCCGCCGCCATGGTTACGTTGCTAGCTAGCGATTATAGCTCGAGAAAGCTCCAGTCTTGTGGTTTGTATGCAAGCGAGGAGAAAAGTCGTATGAATTGGGCGGTGTCTCGTCTCTCGTGTCACTGGCCTGGACGCGTACGTGCTAGCTTATATACACATCTGACTCTTACGTTTTCCGTTTCGTCGATATATCCAACCCCGGCCGGCCCTATCTATCACGACCGGATAACCGCGGCGAAGGCGGATCCTGTCTACGTTTATGATCATCTAATCAATATATAACCTCAAAAACATTATTAAATTTCAATAAGATTATAGAGATGAGTCTAGAGCTCAAGTTCTCTGCCTTGCGGAAGATACATGTATAGGCAGTCGTTCGGGCTCGTCGGCGAATGCGCTATAGAATTTTAGTATTATTTTAGAGATTAAAATTAGAATTTTTATATCAAATACTAAATGTAGTTAGATTTGTTTGGACTCGAAAAATTTCTCGGCTCCGTCGCTCGCTGTATATACATATGTATTTGTAAAAAAAACTAAGGTTATTCAGAGCGGATGTGATGCGTCTCGCCCATGCTTGAGGGCGTACGGCGGTGAGAACACCGTGTAGAACTCTCGCTCTCCATCAAGAGAACGTCATCATGATTCATGTATGCAGCGTGGAGTTGTATATGTGGCTAGCTCACATTAAGTTCAAAGGGTTGGAACATGTGATATCGTTTAGGTAATACACTCCGTATAAAAATACAATACAATGTATATAAGTTTTTGATGTGGTATAAAACTTTGACGATTATTTTTTATAATATATCATTAATAATTATAAAATTAGTATGGAATAGAAGTATTTTTATATACGAATTCACCTATATCACATACGTAATATAAAAATACATGTTTTAACTTAATTATTAGTTAAAAATTAAAAATTAAAAAATTTAAAATACATAAATATCTTATATTCTTGGACGGAGTAAGTATACATTATATACTCACTCTATACATTTATATAATGTGCATTTTCTCAAAGAAGTATAATGTGCATTTTCTCAGAGCTTCTTTTGAAAGAGTACAATATATATTAATTTCATATTTTAATCATATTTACTCTCTCTTTAACTCAATATAATACATCCCTAATAGCTCAACCGACAGTTTAGTTAAGAAAATCAGTCTATATCAGTTCAATTTCACATCCCTATGTTTTGTTCAAGCTTCATCACTAATCACTAATTACATAGATATTGTAATTACTGATACAACTTAGTGAGTACTGGAACGGTGACTAGCCATGGGTTGCGCATATATATGTTCTATGAAACCAGAGACAAAGCGTCCGTGACCTGACCGATCTCGATCGATCGACACGCCGGCAGAGCTACCCTCGACATGCATGGCTCACACTGCTTTTCTGCATGCATGCCGTCCTGGCTTCCTCTCCATTTTTTCCTTCCGTCCGTCAGAATCAATTAAAATTAATCTGCCACGGTTCACACAGATCGTCGCATGCATGCTGCAAATATAGGTGCCATGCATGCAGCGAGGACGACGACCGATCGATCGAGCTGTTCTTCTCGGTTCACATGTATCGGTATGAATCGTGATCACGTCACGCCCGTTCAAAAACCTTGTGGGTTCGGTCATCAGAAAACCAGTCAAAAATAATGTTACAAATTTCGAATTAAAAGAATTATATATCGTGTAGTATGAATCGTGCTCGCTAAGTTTCTCGAGGCTAAATGCTGAGTACCCAAGTGCTGAATTTTCCCAAGTGCTTGACAGAATGCTCGACAACTCGACTAAAGTGCTCGACCACTCAAACCAATCAAAACCAATTTATTTATCACATATCAACATCAAACTAATTTGTTCATCACTTATCAATTATCGTACACATGATCTCACAAATATTTTTATATGGTTATATTTTAACATTTTTTTAAATATGTAGTTCAAAAAGGAACATAAAAACATGTCACGTCAGCCTGGCTCAACAAACCGGCCTGCAACAAAATGGCCCACTTGCATTTTACAATTTTTTCTATATTTTCCTAAATTTCTCTAGATTTTTCTGATTTTTTAATTTTTCTAATTTTATATTATTTTTGAATTTTCTATAATTTTCATATCTCATGTTTTCATATTTTATAATTTTTAAAGATTTTTTCTGCAAGGACAAGCCAAATTTGTGTCTGCTGGTTGGGCTAAACGGACCCTATCGGGTGGCCTATTTACCTATTAGGGCTAATTTGACAGCCTAATATCTTGACTTATTTCATGTAGATGAGCCGATATCTTAAGCTGCTAAACTAGGTCTTAGTATTCTTATATGAAAATGCTTGTCATCGAGCGTCCGACGCAAGTCATCGTATCGGACGCACAGCCTAGCCTAGAGCACAGCCAGCCCAGAGCACATCACAGATAGTTTAAGTGATTCAATCCAAATAATTCACTGTTGAAGATGAATGTTTTACCTGTTAAAGATAAATATTTTTATGTTTAAGTAGTTGGAACTCAATATTTCATACATGAGAGCAAAATATTTCACTCTTTTATTTCAAATGTTTTTCACTCTTTTTATTTTGAATATTTCACCTGTTAAAGATAAATAACAAATGTTTCACCTATTGTAGATGAATGTTTACCTGTTAAATAATTTTATTTTGAAATGTTTTCGTCTATTGAAGATGAATGTTTCTCCTATTGAAGATGAATATTTCGCCTGTTAAAGATAAATATTTTATGCTATGTTTTATATGTTGAAGATGAATATTTTAACTATTGAAGATTAACGTTTTACCTGTTTAAGACAAATGTTTCACTTAGAAATGTGTGATGTGGACGATGGTTTTCAATCGGACAGCCAAGATGCACGATACAGGCAATCAGACGGTGCGGACAAGCATCCGATTTTTAGCGCTTCGAGCGCTAGTCGTTTCCATTCTTATATCAATACCCAAATCCCAAATAGTGAAGTAAAAAAGAACGGAGATTGTACTGGAAGAAGTAATGCAATCTTGGCAGTAAATACTAAGCACGTCGCGGATGTTAGCAAACGGTTGGAGCAAGTGATGGATCTGGCATAATTCTTGCACTAATTCATGGGGCAGGCATGACCGCGTGAACCGCTTTGTCACGGGCTCACGTGGTTGATCATATCATGCGTTTTCTTCTTGCGTTATTAGGTTACCATTTTTTTAAGAAAGAATGGCCAGGGTTTTCTTACTGCGTTAGTTAATCGCTTCAGTTATGTGTTACTTTAATTTATATGATTTCTTAAATGAGTTGATTCTGCTTCTTATCTCTTTTCCAAAAGTAATGTTAGAATTTCAGATATTTGTTAATCTTTTTTCATATTTGTTCATGTCAAATAAACGTGACCTATCTTGAAAATAAATAAATCATATTTTTTAAACAGAATAAATGAGAGACAAAAATCATTTGAATTGATTTCTTGCAAAGTCCAAAAGGATATATATAGAGAGGGGGAGTAGTTAACACTGATCAGAGCAGCTTAAAGGCGTGAAGTCTACCATCATCGTCACATCACTTCAAATACATAATCTTTTCGTCTCAAAACGAGTAGTAAAGTTTAAAGTTAGAATAAGCATTTACATTTTATAAATATTATATCGTTATATTTATGACAAATTCTAAAATAGAATATATAACAGCACCCAGAAGCACGTTTGGTTCATATGATGTTTTTTAGAAGATGACCACAAAATCTGGGAGTTTGATTGCTCGGTGGAACATGACAGTGAGTGACGGAAACCTGGAGATGCCTCCAAGAAAATGTCACATGATAGCTTCTTCTGCCCAAGACACCAACAAACTCACATGCATCCCACAACCATGAGGACAATGTGACGATGTGCTACTGGTCAGGCATCCTAGACCCGCACCATGTAGAGCTTCTTTCAAATCATGTAGGAAAAAATCGTCTTAAATCAGATCAATCGAAGAAAACAACATTCTTTCTAGTGGTCCTTGTGACCTGAGAAATTTAGATAAAACGAAATGTTAGAATATTTCGTTACGTTGAGTTAGACCTAAATAAGATCCTCCAGAAAATCAAAAGGAAGCATGGACATGGGTTCGAGACGGGAGGCAGGCGGAAGCATCTTGCTTGGTGCCGTTTAGCTAATCTTTCCTCTCTTCTTTTTTTTGTTCTCCCCCCTTTTTTTTTGTCTTTCCCCTCTTTACATTCTAACCTTTTATCAATTGAATTTGGCAGTTTCTATGCCGCTTCTTCTTAAAAAATGTGACGATGTGCTTATTTCAGTGAAAAGAAACGGAGGAACAGAGCAAAATGCCACACAAATTTGCCAATGCCCGGTTGTGGCATCAGCTGGGTTTTATATTTCCAACTGCAATTTCCGAAATTTCAAGAATTCTGATACCCCAACCCAGCAGGAAACTCTTTCGACCGAGAAATCCATTTTTTCAATGTAAAAAAGTTGAATTTGACTAAAATATGTTCTAATTTAAAAAAATCAGCAAAATTTACTGAAATCTCGGGCCTATTGATACCCCGAAAATTTATAACTTTCCGTAATATAGAACCCTGGTGATCTAAGCAGAAAAGGACAATGCTCATCAGGAAGACAATGCTCGTCCGGAGATTCCAGAAAAAATGGAGGGATGAGAGATGTAAGTTTTTATAGAACGATATAGCATCTTCTGATTGGTTACAGTGAGTTTATTTTCTAAAAGATTTAAATATTTTTCATCCTAAATCATTTATCTAATTTATGATCTGATTATATCATTTTATTCATATCATTAAATCTAGAAAACATGATACCATATCATTATATTTTAATAAAAAAAATTATATGACAGATAGAAAACACTGAATTTAGTCTTATCTCATCTACCTATATCCAACTAATAAAAAGAATTTAGCTCATCTCTTCCATCCAACTAACACTGGATGTACTGGAAACGTGCCGACGGCGGCCGGCGACGACGATCTCACCGGCCGGCCGGCCGCGGCACTCGCCAGACAGAGCCACTTTCATGGCGCCTTCCTGCATGGAGTGCATGCGTCTCGAATCATTCGGACGCATGCACAGTTCGCTCGGAATCATGCGTCGATGGAGTAGTATAAGCACCCTTAGTACAAGAAGGAAAAAAGGAGCCGGCTGCTCGCATGTGGCACGCACACCGCGCAGGCTGCAGCGCGCTCCGATCGATCTGATCTGATGACGACCAAGCCATGGCAAGAGCAGGCTGGCTAATCATGGCTATTATATCAATGGACTAATACAACTCGCAGCACGCACATGGAAGCTGGTGTGAGCTCACATCGTCACTACAAGTATATAGTTAGCTTGCTCTGTACTTGGTTGCTAAGTGCATGCTAACTGCAGTGAGCACAGCTGCTCAGCTCACCAAGCCAAAACCATGAGATCTGTCACCATGTGTGTTCTCTGTGCTCTCATGCTGCTGCATTGCCTGTCCAGCAGAGTCACGCCAGGAGCAGTGGTGGATCTTGGCGATGATGGTAGAGTGCCTGCAGGAGAGAGCCTCCTGATCCAGCCAAGGAGGCTTCTGCAGGATGCGCCGGCGCCGGCGACGAGGCCAGCCAGGTCACAGCCGTTGCATTCTGCAGAAGCAGCTGCTGCTGCTGCAAGGGAGGATGAGAGCGATGTACAGGCCAGTGCGAGCCTGAGGAAGAAGATGCCGAGCAATTCGAATCCCAAGCAGAATTAGCAGCTAGAGTTTTCAAATTTTGGCCTTTCAGTTAGTTTCTTCTCCCTTTTCCTTCTGTAAGTAAGAGTGTTCATCATCACTGGTAGTGGTAGCTTGCAAATCAGGGGATCTGCATAGGGAAGTTTCTCTGTCCCTCTTTTAGGCCTCCTTTCTAACGTAGGATTATTTTTCAAATCCTGCAGGAATTTGAACAGATTTGTGTAAAAATCCTATAAGATACATGTGAAATTTCTACGTTTGAAAGAGCTCGTTTTTTTGGTCTTTTCATTTGTTTCTGCCACTTTTTGGAGGCTTCTGACAGTTTCTACCTCCTGAATGCCATGCGATGAAACTGAACCTGAACCTGAAGATGCATTTGGGTTTGCTCCTCGTTTTTTATGTAGTTCGTCAATTTTCCACCTTACCTCTTCTGTGCTGCTCATCTTTGGGTAACTTGAGACAATGTGTGAATAACAAATCTTGAATGCTAATATATGATGAAGAAAATATTTCACCACAGATCACAGTCAGGGAGGTAATTCCCTTCAAGAGAATATCATTCAGAGAAGGAACAAGCAGTTCTGTGCATAGGCTTGTGGAACAAGCAGATCGAAATAACACAAGACCCTCTACTCAACAACTGTCTGGTTCTTTGGTAGTATGGACCTCACCTAGCGTGCACAGGGTTCTTAAAAAACAGCCACTAATAAGGTAGTGTTTGGTCGGGTCGGCAGCTATTTGGTTGAAGAGAAAAAGTGGATATAATGATCATCTAAAAAATATTACTTCTATGTTGGATAGACAGATTCAGAGAAATTCTCCTTCAATATGATGGATGCAGAAATCCAGGAAATTTTGTTCAATACAACTATCCAAATTTGGATGAGGTGGGTTTACTTTTTTGTTCACAAATACCTAAATAATTTTTCTCCTAAACCATTTATCCAATTTGTGATCCGATTACACCGTCGTATTCATTACAATTTAATCTATAAAACAAGATCTCATATAATTAAATTTTAGTTTATACACACACACACACGACAAGCAAAGCCCACTAAATTTAGTCACATCTTATCGAAGTTATATCCATCCAACCAAATAAAAAATTGCCTCATCCCATCCTTCGAACCAAATATATATAATCCATAAATCTATCTATTGCCATATCCTATCTATATACTTGCTGCGGCAAACCAAACACTATCTAAGTGATGGAATGGAACCAGCATACCAGATGAACTCTATGCAAACAACACGACAATTTCAGGTTTGTGTTTCATAACAAAATGTTTGATGGAATAATGAATTACACCAGTTGGAACAGATCAAAAAAGGCTGAATTATTTGAATTATAGACGAGTCCTAACATCTCCTGAATTAAAATGCAATGGAAGCAAAGTTGCTCCCTACATGAAGATACATCTACATTACTTACTAAGATGTTAACCAACGACACAGATTGCTCATTGTCCATCATGCCGCAGGGGTCATAAAAAAACTCGATTCCTCGTCACCATGGCCTCCGTCCACCAATACGCCTGGCAAGTTGTATGTCCTTTTGCACTGCAGCAGCCAGAAACAAAGTACCAAGGGAATTAGAACAGAGTCAAAGAAACTAATTATTTCGTGAAGGGAGCATCCTTTTAGAATCATCAACAGAAGTTAAAAAAAAACATCTATTTATTATGGTACAAATCACACAAGGACTATGCTTCTAATGCATCCTAGATGCTGATAAGCTTTGAAAGGTAATAAATAACAAACATCATATTTTACATTTCAAAACTAACAAACTGATTATCTTTATGGTTAATCAGTAATCATGACAAAAAGAACATAAAACTAGATATCACGTCAAATACAAAGGCATGTATTAAGAAGAATCCTGTAACTGAAATGCTTTTGAAGTGGTTGTGGTATGTATTTGTATCTATTTAGCATAATAGTGTGAAAGGGAAAAAAGAGAGGAGCTCATTCAGTGACAACTTACTGACGGTAACACGCTTAGCATGGATGGCACAGAGATTTGACACTTCAAATAAGTCCACTAAGTGATATTCCGCTGCCTGCAGGAGAGGAAAAATTGTACAAGAATTCATGGAAATATGCAGGACAGGATTAGAATTAACAGACCAACTTATTTTTTGAGAATATTAGTCAGCACTTTGTTCTTTTTACCGGTTATGCATAAACATGCATTTCTGGCAAGAGGTAGCTGAAATTAGTACACTGTGATAAAAATCTTGTACAGGCGCAAAATCAAATAGACTGCCATATACTTGTAGTGCAAATGTGTTTAACTGAATAAAGATAATAATTTAGCATTTCTGACTCATAAACCATCATACAGCAATATTCAATTTCCTTGATAGCACCAGATTTGGTTACACTCTTTGTCTCTTTGACCCCACATTCTAGAAGCAGACTAGAATTTGAACAAGCACAGTTCAGTGTGACAGTATAACATTTTCATGTTGCAAACTACACTATAAACAATTGACCATCTTTGTTGGTAGTGACATTTATTGTCACCATCATCAACAACATGAATGCCGCTAGAATCAAAAGCTATACTCAGGACAATTCATTCCCTTTTCCGTCATTCTGACCTTGCGATACAAAATCTGAATACATGCCATCGGAAAGTACAGTCCAAAACAGAAAATTTATCTGTCCAATATTTGATGACTTTGAGATCTTGAATTAACGCAGTGAAGTTCTCCTAATTAAGTCATTGGTTATAAACTTATAATAACACACATCACTACCACAGGTATGAACACTGACCTCTTGCAATGCAAGCAGTGCTTCAGGAGTCCAGCGTGACACATCCTTTGAATAGAAATCAGTGATCTCCCTCACCTGCAAATTTTATCAGGCCAAAAAGCTTCCATCATACGGTCTGCACTACGAATGTTTGATGCAGAGAAAAGCCAGGGGTTCAGGATTTACCGACCAGACGGACAAAGGGTGCAAATGGGATAAGCAGCTCGGTCGATTTCTGGAATCTTCTAATCTCCCGCAGTGCTAATGTGCCTGGACGGAATCGATGTGGCTTCCTCTGCTGCCCAGGCGTCCTTGCTTCTCCGATGACACATACCAAAGTTAATCACGGATCGAACTGACAAGAAAAGGAAAACCTCCGACGAACTGACAAGAAACCCTAAAGGCAGCCTAAACACGCGCCGGAAAACCCCCAAAACCAAGAGAAAAACCGCACCTTTAACCGACGGCCTGGCCGTAGTTCGCGTACTTGTCTGCATTTCATCAAACAGGTAGTAAGCAAGTCAGACAAAAAATCTATGAATGGCCCAAAACACATGAATTTTACAGGATTTTTATAGGATCTAGTTCAAATCCTCTAAAATTCCTCCATTCAAAAGAGTCCTAAATGGAAATCAGCGCCCGCACGCACCGGGACCGGGGTCGCTAGGGTACCCGTGCCACCTGCAAGGACAAAACCAAGAAGCAAGCAGAAGCTTAGCGTCCGGAGTAGGGCGTCGCCCCGAGAAAGCGGCGGCGTTTGTGTGCTCCGGAGACGACAGGCTCTAGGGCTTACCACGCTGCGCCGATGCCGGCGTCCGCAGCTCATAGGTGCGCTCGAACTGGATCTTCTTCTTGGATTCCGGCTTCGACTTCCTCGTGGACGGATGCTTCGTGCGAGCCATCGCCCCGGCGGTCGCGCTCCCCGGTGGCGGCGGTGCCTGGTTTCAAACTGAAGAGGCGGGAGGCAAATTCAAAAGCCGAGTTCCCTTTCGCGGATAGGTCCTTCGTGTCGCTCCTATTTTCGGCGGATATCTTGGGGACGGCTCTCGCACGCCCGGTCGAGCAGGCGGCGGCGCGTCGGAGGAGAGGGCGACGGCTCTCACGAAATTGTGAGAGGAGGGCGGGGGAAAGAAAAAAAAGGGGTTTTTTAAGTTTTAGATTTTTGACAGGTGGGCCATGGGGGATGGGATAACTGATAAGGGTACATGTGTGATTATATTTCTTTCCACAAGGTTTGTAATGTAAAACGTTTCACTGGAGTTGATAATATAAGTATTATAAGGTCTGAAACGGAAATAGAGCTCGGCACATCACATCGGACCGCCTTCTGCTCTCAGCCTCGGACATTTTGCAGCGAGTTTAGGAATTTCAATTGGTTGCTACACCGAAGAACTTGAAAACTGGCGGTAAGCCACTAGCAAGTAATATTATAACACCCTAAACCATAAAATAAATCTGTACAGTGACACTGTCTAATGTTATTATGCAGATTCGTTGTATTATAAAATATCAAATTTGATATTAGATTTTAATATTATAGAGCAGAGAAGATGGCAACTAAACTTGTGTCCTATACCAAGTAATCAGTACTACAGTAAGAACAAATAGAGCATAGGTCTTTGCAGGAAGTAGGAGAAAAAAAGATTAGGGAACTAGAATTTATATTTTGTTCGATAGAGCTCTTCAACTTCCTGATTCTGTGGTGTAAGTGATTTTGTGGTAGAATTGGCTTTGTCCATAAAATCGATTAGTAAGTTTAGCTGATTCCTGATTTTTAATAGAGAGGATTGAGCTGGAATTGTTCTTTTTACCATTGAACGGTTGAATTGGTTTTCCTAAAATATGACATGGGTGTTCCCGATTTCAAGCTCATGTTCCGGGTTAGAGCCCAGATCACCAAAGATTGGTCATCGTTGGACGGCAAGACAAGGCCCTGCTTCTTGCGCTCCTCAAGACGCTAGAGTGCCTCCCACCGCTAGTTGTGCTCGAAGCGGCGTGCGTGCTCCTCATTGATCTGGATCTTCGAGAGGTTCGCGCCTCCTTTGACGGAGTCGTTTGCCCCCGCAAGGATGTCCTTCCTCTTCTCCTCCCTTGTTGACTTCATGGTTGCCACTTCGTGGCGGCGGAGCTCGAGTTAGGAGGTTGTTTGGTTGCTAGCTATAGTTAGTCACACTTAAGGTTAGGTAAGTTTGATTAATTTGACAAGTGTTTAGTTACAGCCACGGTTGTGGTAAGATTCTCTTTTAATAAATTAGATCTCACATGTTAATGGCTTAAATAAGTGTGACAAGATTCTTTTAATCTTACTAAAGTGTTATAAATAATTTGATAACCTTAACTTAGATCAAGTATAATAACTTTTATTGATAAATGATGATAAATTGTGGCTAACAACTAACCGGCTCCAGTTTTGCTAATGGAGAGCTAGCCCAATATTAACCAACGAGCTGACATGTGGGCTACCTCCTCCCAGCCCATACTGGAGGCCCACCTTCTAATTGTGGGCCCGGTTCAGCCCAATAGCTGGAGGCCCAGGGGTAAATGTGTAATCTCTTCTACACGGCCGAACTTATATAATCCGTTGCGCACTAAACCCTAGCGAGTAGCGAGCCGCCCATTCGCGTCGCCGCAACCACCCGCCTCCGCTCCCGTGCTCGTCGCCGTCGCCGTCGCCGCCGCCGCGGCCGCTCGATCCGATGGCTCCTCCCAAGAAGACGGTAAGAGCCCTAGTCGATCGATTGCCCGCCTCCCCTGTTCCGTCACCATTTCCTCCCGATGTTTTTCTGGTTTCTAATGGATTTAGATCGCTGCGATCGTGCGCAGAAGAAGAGCACGGATAACATCAACAACAAGCTGCAGCTGGTGATGAAGAGCGGCAAGTACACGCTGGGCTACAAAACCGTCATCAAGACGCTGCGCAACTCCAAGGGTATCGATCCCGCCTCTCTGCTTTGCGGTTTTTTTTCTTAGTTTTTTGATCCGCTGGTGGTGGATGATCGATTAGTTCGCTCGCTACATCCGATTTTTGTTAGTGCTGTGCTGATTTGTAGATGCATTGCGAGCTTATTGCAATCTGCTTATAGATCTGTGTGTTAGTTTTTGGACAGACAGTAGTGCTCTTTATTGTTATTTATATGTGAAATTGTGAATCCTTTGGAAATCGATCCGTTGTAAATTAATGTTTAGATGGATTACTGGTGGCCATTCTATATGTGATATGCTGTGAACTGAATCACATCCCAGTTGTCTTGAATGGGACTGAAGTTTACCTCTTTGGCTTGCTTTAGCGGTGCCTTAGAGATGAATACAGTGCCCTAGAACAATACCAGCCTCTTAGTTGTGAGTTTTCCTTGATCTCCTTTAGTATCTGGGGGACAACTGGAGGTTGAAACATTTGTTGTTTGCTGAGTGTAGAACATGTTCTGTAGTATGCTGTCTGAAATGGTTTCATGGATTTGGCGAGGACTAAGCTATGCCCTTAATGCTGCATTTGCTCTTATTGCAGTGTTTGTTGCCTTCAGATATTAGTTAAGATATATGCTGGTGTATGGTAGGTGCTAAATATAAAGTTGGCACCAAACTGAGTTAAAATGTCTGTGTTGCTCATGAACTTGCGTTATCTTTAGAACTGGCTAGACTGTTAGAGTGAATTTTCTTGAGTTGAATGAACTTTTAGTTCCAACATATAGGAAGATTTCAGATAGAATAGCACTGTTGTTTGCATGTGATTGTGATATCTAATTGCCACATCTTTTGTATGTTCAGGGAAGCTGATAATCCTCGCAAACAACTGCCCTCCACTTAGAAAGTCTGAGATTGAGTACTATGCGATGTTGGGAAAAATTAGTGTGCACCACTTCCATGGAAGTAAGTTTGTTTAATTCTTCTGAACCTTGTTAAAACGCCTCTTTAATATTTGGAATTCTCTTTGTGTTTTGTCAACTCCATTCATCTCAGTTATGAATGATTTGGTGATTCGTGTTTTACTATGGCCTTCGCTTATGGCCTTCGCTTTCAGACAATGTTGATCTTGGAACTGCCTGCGGCAAGTACTACCGGGTGTGCTGCCTCAGCATCATTGATCCTGGTTCGTTGTTATTGATATCACTTGAATATCTTTCTGTTTGTGTTTGCATCTTCACAGGTACTGAATGATTTGCATCATTTTCTGCTTCAGGTGACTCGGACATCATCAATACCACCCCTGCCCAGTAAAGAGAAGTTTACCTATTTAGTTGAGATGTAGGGTTCAGACGTGCTCACATGGCCAATGGCTTGTTGTCTTTAGTTATGTAATTTTGCTCTGATGAGTTGGATCTGCCATACAGATAAATACTACACATTGTTAAGGAATTTCTATTGTTTTGTTTTATGAAATCTCCTTTATTTATATCAATCATGTATTCATGTTAATTATCGTGCCTGTTTGGTGACCTATAATCTGTGGGCTCTGCTTTATTATTATATAAATAGCCAGTAGAGTCTTTGTGGTCTGGAGAAGGTAGATGCACACGTAGTTTTGTGAACTCTGCTGCATGTTAATTATCGTGCCAGCGGAGTCCAACGTGAAATTTGTCGAAACCGCAGTGTGAGAAATTTTAAAATAAAGTTAATAAATCAGTAAAAAGACGCTTTTATTAATAAGAAAAATCAAAACTAATTATTTTTATTAATGAATAACTAATAAAAATTACTGTACTCTCACCCTTTCAACCTGTGGGTATGTGTTGCTACACTCGTCTGTTCAATGGCTGGCTGTGTTGGTGTATGGACTCTTGCTGCACATGGAGAATGCCCCAAAGGCTCCATCTTCCCCTAATTCAATGCTGTTTAATTACTTAGGACAGCCAGAAGGCTAGAATGTGTTATTTCACCCACTTATCTATTCTGAAACTGCATACTTGTGGAATTGCAGGTCCTAGCAGGTTTTTTTTAAGCTTTAAGTCATGGAAAGTTTCTGAAGAGTGAAGATAGATTTACTGGTCTGTAGTTAAAAGAATCAGTTCATTCAGTCTATGTATCTGTTAGGAGTATCCTACCATAAACTTTGGTTTTTTTACCTTGTACCATTCTTTTGTTGAATGGCTCCAAACATATCCTTGTTCCAAGCTAGTTTTACTGGTCAGCATGTACACCATAAACACTTGAAAACAAAATTGTCAGTGCTTATACTCGAATTATTATTTATAACATTATACAGTTTTGTATCAATATAACCATTAATTAATTCTAGCATAATCTTATCAGATTGAAAGCTACTCTTTTTAGCTCTTTAGATGAGTAACCCACTAAGATTGAATTATAACTCAGTTGTCTACCTCATATTTTTACAGGTAATATTCACAGAAGAAATTAGGTCTCTGCTCCACTATCTGACGAACCTATGTGCTATAGTGGGAGGTATGAATCTTGTTTTTCTCCATCACACCGAAAAAGCGTTATCTCTTCAGTCTTCACTAACGAACCTTCTAATTCTTGTAAATGAATGCTCCAATATTTCTTTGATCAAGCTTGATTAAAGTGTTAAGTTGTGAACCTTTTAAGGAATTAGCTGTCTGTTTGTACAGCTCTCTATGCCCGTATAGGGGGGAATTGATCATTTGCCACTTGAAATTTTATGCTTCGATAATTTGCCACTTAAAAGTTTGGTTTTGATAAAATGACATCACAAAGTTTGATATTGCAGATTAGTTGATCAAAAACTCGTTACATGTAAAGATACAGAATATCATGGCCTGGGGGAATGCTTCCATGTCTATCTGTATGAGTGTTGACTATCTTTGAATGGCTAAAACTTGTGAAATTAGGTGGATCGATTGAAGAGTGTTCTCTTGCAGATTGTTCAAGGAAACAGTTTCACCATTACGTGTCTCGTCTTTCTAACATTGTTTGATTTGCTAGTTCCTTTCAGGAAGAACTAGACCATTGCATTTTTTGTTCATGAGAGCATCAGTACAGGTATAACTCATTTTTACAACTTTACTGATGCTGATACATCCCAATTCTGACGAGGAACTGCAGCTATTTGCCAAGTTGTTTCATACAAAAAGAACGATTTGCCTCTCTAATAAGCGAGGGAGTTGACTAAGTTCTTGTTAAACTACAATCTTAAACAGATACAACACGGTTAATTAAGCATCATGTTCTTAGTTTAATCATGGAGATAAAACTAGCGAGTACATTACGATTAAAGTAATGTTATTCTGATCCGTCTTGTGCTTCATCGGATCAAGTACATAATCTGAATCTCTGGAGCTGAATGGAGTAATGGACAAGATCACAAGAACAAATCAGAGCTGAATGTGCAGTTTCGTACTACCAGCTGTCAGATTTGTAGACCTCGCGTCGATTGGTCAGCACATGAACCTGCATTAAGATGGTCAATGGAGATGCGTGGCAATGAGGCTACAGCATGCAAAAAATTCCACTGCAAGTGGCGAATTCTTAACGATTTGATCCATAGGCGAAGCTTCTCCGATTAGCTAGCTCCAGCTTTCTGCATGGAACTGCAAAGTGAGTTATACCTGCATGGAACTGCTGCTGATATACAGGAGAGTAAAACCAACTTGATCTACCAAGAAAAGAGCCTGTAAAAAAAATTTCCTCACTGCCTTAACAAGAATGTCTCACACTCAGACAAAGGCAAAGTGAGTTCTGTCTTTTAGGCTGGTTCTTCAGAAAGCCACCAATTTAGTCCTGAGATGAACTTTTGGTCTTTTGGAAGCCCTTTCCTGGGGTGGGTAACCCTACAGGATGGTACAATTCTAGGCTGTTAGAACCAACCTTCTGCAGGTAAACATAAGCTTTCTGGAAGCTCATAGATTTGCATAAAGAACATTCAAAGGCAGTTTTCTTCTTTTTTTTTCGGAAGCTCATGTGTGCTGCTTTGTTCATGTACTATTTGTTTCAAGATGATATTCAGTCGATAAAAAACCATGCAATAGTTTGCTTTATTTTGTTTTCACATTGTTTTCAGTAAAAGATTGCCATCAAGACCTGGCTTAGCATTTCCTTCATAAGGAATGTTCAATAACCAATCTAGGATGGTTTCTTAACCATGTGTTTGGTTGGTCGGATGAAGTAGGATGAAGTAGGATGGAATGGGGCAATTTACAGAAAATCACAAAAGAACAAAAGGAGCAAATGGTAAACCACAACCCAAAACATAACATTCTTTGTTATGACAGAAGAGCATTTCAGTTATAGTTAGTTGGGGATTTTTCTCAAAACCGAAACACAAGTACTTTCAGCATTTCCAACTAATGGCACTAACGTCTGAGATTGCATATGGGTTGTTTGGTAAGAAATGTAGTGCTAATGCGGCAAATAATTTGTTTATTCCAAATTTTGTCTTCAGATTTAGGATGTGTTTAGTTGAACCGTAGATTCTGAAAAAACTACTAAGCTATGAAAACTTTGTGAAATTGTTTGCTTAGAATAGCTAGCTCTAGATCTGCTGTAGAGTGATTCCATGAAGTTTAACAGTACAAAACAATGATTCCATACCTCAAAATATAATTAACTCGTATGAACTGGAGAAGCGATCAGGTAATATAAACCGTAAATTTGTAGAATCTAAGGATAAACAACTTTTACTTTTATTAATAAAAAACTGTTATAATTGGAAAAGCTGATTTCATCCGATACTTAAACCACAAAACTGTTATAATTGGAAAAGCTGGTTTCATCCGATACTTATTTGGTTTAGCTTTCGGTTTCCTAAACATTGCCGATTCCAACATCCAAATTCCACGTGCTCGGTAGTGAGAATTTGCATGGAAAAATCCCTCTCCATTTCCAAAGCTCAAAAGTTGACGTACCTTCACCGTTGAGCTACATAAAGTAGATCACACTGTCAGCAGAAAAGATCAATCATACACCAGCTGTTTGTTTTGTTTTCAAGGGACCTCTTAATCCATTGCTCCATACATGGAAATCACTACTAGCAATATAATAGCCCATGAGACAAAATGTTTGCAAGTTGAACTGTACAAATTGTATAAGATGTTAACACGCAAATGTACAGCTTATTAAAAGAAATATACACAATTGAGAGTTGAGACATCAGACATGGACATTATCCAAAGATTCTCTATACTCTTGATGATTTTAGCATAGTATTAGAAAGTACTCATGCCAGCTAAGTTCAAGTGCTATAAATGTGGAGGAAGTTACTTCAGAGCCCCACCTTAGGAGTGACCCCATGAAAGATCTGAATCTTTAAAACCTCTTAATTATTCATAGCAAGAATGAGCAGATTGCTGCTGTTTTGTCATAACGGTGGATTTCGCAAGTTGATTTCTGAAGCATCCTTGCAAGAACTTCCAATGCCAAATTTGTTTGTGTTTCTAGCTTCTAAGAGCTCGATCATACCTAAATCACATGGAGATGGAGCTGAATCTCAGGATCTGTATCTTGTCATTAACGTCAAGGATTAAGCTTGAACTGCATTTTTACAGGTGATAAGAGTAGCACAAGTAGAGTACTAATCCACTAGCAAAGTCAACTTCAGAAAAGCAACCTCACAACTGTAACAAGGATCAGGATCTATTAAAAACATTAAAATGAACACGCAAATCAAAATGAAATGTCAGCTGTTTTCCTGGACTAATTGTCAGCATCAGATTAGTCCTTTTCATTTCACAGTCCCAAAATGAATGCCATGTACCTGGAAGAAGAATCTTGCCGTCTCTTTTCAAGGTTAACAGCAACCTCCTATGAAATTGCTTCCAACCATTTTTCTGGGAGAGAAAGAGTAAGTTGTACATAAACTAATTTTATCCATAAAGTGGTAGTAACATAGACGCAACAACTTTTTTGAGTGCAATGCAACATCTGTCCCCATGCAGATACAAGGGATAAACACAAAGTTACTGGCAAATAGCAAGAGGACACCAACAGAACATGCGGTTTCTCATTTGCATAGTTTTTATTGTAGTTTGGTAAAATAGTTAAACATTACCGTTTCAGACATCATCCTTTAGCAGAAGTAAAATGCTAGACTGGTGGTAGAGGGATAAAAAGAGTGATAAACAATCAGCTTGCATGATGACAGTTGCATCACATGGCATTGAGGAGAGAATGAGAAAGATACACTAACTTGATATGATTTCCATATAACAAACAAAATGTCACCACTGTACAGAGAGCTAACACAACAGACAACAAGCACAACCTATTACACAGACCAAAAGTTAAAGAAACTAAATCACAGAATCATGCCTGCACCAACAAGCTAGATACCCAGGAGTAGCACAAGATATCTAGAAGCCATTCATCTCCAGAAGGTAAGTTCGCCTCTTCATCAGCGCCTTCACAGCAAACTTGAATGGTCCATCAAATGCTCCAGAGATGAATGCTTCTGTGTCTTTACGGCTGATATGACCGCCGTTGCTTCCCTCAGTTGAAGGCTTGATAGCAACCAATGTAGCACCTTGCAGTGCAATGCCGCCAGGAAGCTCGAGATATGGAGCATATTTCAGCTTCATGTTGCATGCTGGGACCTGAGTCCTGTTAGAACATGCTGACGCTGACAACTGGTTTTCTCTAAACTCCTTCAGCTGCCCTGCTCCCATGCACAATGTGCCTTGGCCATCGGCATCAGTCAGCACCAAGCTTGTAAGCGTGGGATGATCCTTGATAATTGACCGGAGAAGATAATGCCTCGTTGATGCTGCAATCAGGGAGCTGATTGTCCACACGACACGGAGTTTCAACCCACCATTGGTATAGAAAGATTCCGGCATGCTTCCATTGTCCTCTGAAGATGGCTCATGCTCTGAACCAATAGGCTTGCGGTTGACCCGAGTACCCCCAAGAATCACACAATTCTGAAGTGTACTACCATACTCTGCTCGCCATTTCAGCAGAACTCCTTCCTCAGTCCCCACATCCCCAGAGGGTAGTTCGATCCGGAGATTCCGGATGTGCGTGAAGTTCCGGAGCACCTGAGCAGGCGAGTGCTGCGCAAGCTGCGGGAAGAGTGGCCGACCAGCACCATTTGGGCTGCGCATGTTGTGGAACGGCTTAATAATTGTGAGCAACATCATCTTCAGGAAATGCGAGAGTATGTTCCTGGGCTTCGGCGACGACAGGTTGAGCGTGTCCTCGGCATCTCCATCAACCGTCACAACACGGTCAATATTGACATACACATCATGGACAAGGGGAACAAGCCCGTAGAACCGCTTCGACACGGCGGAGCACCGGCCAAGCGACCGCACATCCTCAACATTGTTGAGGATCAGCAGGACAAGCGAATCCGGCAGGCAGTCGAATTGGTCGACCACCTCTAGCACCGGGTCCGCGTGGATTCGAGCCCTGGGATGCATTGAACAACCGAAAGGTCACGCCTTTTGTGCCACGTACGCCGCGGATCAAACGACTCCAAAGATTGCCGAGAAATGGAGCACTATCTTGCAACGCAAATGCCACGAACAAAGCTGCCCAACCTTGGCCTCTCCGAACGGCTCACGCAATGGCAGCAGCAAGAGGCCGTCAAGGCGACGCAACCATCTGAAGTCTGAACAGAACAAGAACAACCACGGTGAGAGCACGGACTTGGCGAAAAATACGTGGATTGAATGGCAAAGAATTAAAACAGCATGCCAAAAAAATCACCGCCAAAAACTAAACAAGTAGCTCAAAGCCTCAAATCAAGAAGCGAGCAGACGAATCCAAGAGAAGAGAGGCGCACCTCAGTCACCGCCTCCTCTGCCGTGAACCCAACTCAAGGCGAGCGTGAAGCCGAAACGGCCCCGCCCCCAAAAAAACAATTTTTCGCCGGTACACGGCTGGATCCGACGCCGGCGAGCACCGCAAGTTCCCCGGCACGAGAAACAGCAGAGACTGGCGGTTTTTGGCCGAGATAAACTGCAACTTTTTCACGATACCGAGCGCCGCGTGGCTCCTCCGACCAGCCGGAGCACCCGAAAGCTTCGATTTGGGAGGCTGCTGGCGCGAATTGGACGAGATTAGGGTTTAGAGAACGGGAAATTGGGGATGTTTTTGCCCTTCTGTGCAGATGAAGGGCTACGCCTACGACTGCAACTCTTCTCACACCCCTCGGCGTGGCTTTAACGTTGTCTTGGCGGTTGGGGCGCCGTTAAGTAACGGCTCCGCGCCGTCCATTCCACGTCAGCAGTTGAGGTGAAAAAGGTAAAATTTTGGTTTTGTTTGCAAAAGGTAAAATTCCATTTTTACGTAATACCTTGGGAGTATATTTTTTATGGGCGTCCGATGCAGGCCATCGTGTCGAATGTCCAGCTCAGTGTAGCCAGCCTAGCGCATAACCAACCCAACATACAATTAGCAACGGATTTTGAAAGATAAATATTTTACATGTTGAAGATAAATGTTTTACCTGTTACAATAGTTAAAACTCAATGTTTGATATGTGAAAGCAAAATATTTCATTATTTTATTTTAAATGTTTTTCACTCTTTCTATTTCAAATGTTTCACATGTTGAAGATTTTTATTTCGAAATATTTTACCTGTTGAAGATGAATATTTTATGCTATGTTTCACTTGTTGAGATGAATGTTTCATTGAGCGAAGCGCGATGCGGACAACAGGTTTTAATCGGATGGCTGGGATGCGTGAGGCGGACAATCAGATGGTGGGGACGTGCGTCTGACAATTAATGCTCGGTGGGACGTCTAAGTGCTAGTTGCCTCTATATGTTTTTACTCTCTTTACGGTGGTAACTATTTTTGGATGGTCTAGGGTTAGTTCGAGTGAGCTTATGAGCTCATTATTCAATAAATTAATATATAGATAATTAAATATTACATATTATAAAGCTAACAAAATATTTAAAAACAAATAAATTATACTTAATTATTACTCCTTCATTACATAACATTATAATTTAATATCAGATTTAATATTTTACAGTATACGTTACAATATTATAGGATAGAGGAGATATAAATTATCTTGTTTTGGACGGTAAAGTCATTTATTAGAGGGCTAAGACTGGAAACAAAAAACAGTTAAACCTACCTCTTGTCCGGTCAAAAATGGGGAGAGACGAGAGATCAGCACGAGAAGATTTTGGCACGAGGTTTTAGTTTCTAATCGCGGTAGGTGTCCTGCTTTTATTCTGCTAACGACGAAGGCTAGATGGATTAAGCTCTTGCCACGTAGGAAGCACAATTGTGTGTTCAGACTGGAGACGTACTGATCGAGGCCGACATGAACGGCTACGTGCACCAAACCGGCTGAAACGGCACAACCAACCAACCAACGTGTCAATCTCAATCGCGTCGTTTTCCGCTTGCGATTTGCGGTTTTTTTT
The DNA here is from genome assembly GCA_000418225.1 of Zizania latifolia. Lineage (NCBI taxonomy): Eukaryota > Viridiplantae > Streptophyta > Magnoliopsida > Poales > Poaceae > Zizania > Zizania latifolia. The sequence continues at coordinate 722,952 of KE372621.1, read as the reverse complement.
TGCGTGGCAACAAATCTATCGAGGAGAGGCCAAACTTTCAGAAAAAGAGGAAGAAAATTCAACTTTGAAAAGAGGCCATTTTGACTCGTAGAGATAACTTAGAAGCATAGGAGAATTAAATACGCAGAGTATTATATGATAACAATATTTTACTGTTAGATCAGACTTAAATACCTTTTCTAGTTCAATATCGATGACAACAATTTGGCATATCATAATCTCAATGCCCTACTAAAAGACATGATCGTCGTTTAACGGGTTTAATGATGGAGAATTTTTCATATATGTCATTAAAAATTCACAAGTTCCTGTATATGTCACTGAAAATTTGATGTTCCGTATATGCCACTGCTTCAATTCTTGTGTCCGTATATACCACTGTCGTCAGTTTTAACATTAGTTTTTTTTAAATACCAAAACTGCCCTCCGCTCCTGATGATATACGGGAAACTAATGTTGCTTTATGAGCTAAGGACAGTTTTTATATTTAAAAAAAACTAACGTTAAAACTGACGACGGTAGCATATATAGACATAAAAAATTAAAACGATGACATATACGAGAACAATAAATTTTTAGTGGGATATACGAGAACCGGTAAACTTTCAATAACATATACAAAATTTTTCTCTTTACGATGATGTTGTTGCCTATTGATCTAAAATAATGATTCTGCTCCTGATCATAAGATCACTTATTCTGCTTGTTCGGTACAAGCATCCAATCCAATCGCTGAGAGTGTTTAATTGCATGAATGAGAAAATATAACAAGGTGAAAACTATACGAATAGAATACAGTCGAAAAATGAAGAAAAGATACAAAACAAGGGGTTGGAAATTGATCCACCTATCAATCACTTTCCTAGGTAGATTGTGGATCGACGCATCACCAATAGACTTCACCTATGGATAAGATTGATTATCTAATTATATTTTTCGTTGAGATGGTTAGTTGGAGATGTTAATCTATTTGAAAAAAGAAAAGAAAATTATATATGTCCCATGGACATGGAAACGACAGATAACAAATTGACAACGCAAGATGGTAAGTCTTCACCTGCAATTTTCAGTTAAACCATGTCAAAAACACGTCTCACCT
>KE372621.1:673918-692888 GCA_000418225.1 Zizania latifolia | reverse complement strand
AATCGAATCCGCAGGGTGGAGCAGGTGCAGAAGATGCGTTGCGGGGAGCGGAAGCAAGCGGTTTGGGTGGGGCGGCCGCGCGGGGTGGTGGAAGACATTACAGTTCCCCTTGCTTTACATAAAATAAATAAATTAGTAATAAAAATATAAGATTAAAATATATTTTATTACTAAGTATTAATAAAAATAGTATTATAAAGAAATAGATAAAATATATTTAAAATATAAAATTTCTTGTTTATGATAGTATTCAGAAGCGATAATTAAGATGTTAGGTAAGAAAATAAAAATGAAAACTTTTTTCAACAAAATTAAAGAGATAGAAGTAGGGAGAAAAAGACTTAGTAATTAATAGTCAAGGCATTAATCATAACACGTTTAACCATGCTACAATTAACACGCAACAAAATATATTCACTTTATTCAAGTTTGATCTGTGGCTAAAAAAATAAATTATTTAAGATTGATCAGTGTTTAAGCATATGGTATTATGCGTGTGGATGTATGTAGATCGTCTACTTACTCTATAAGAGCATTTTTAACAGGTTATCTAAATTTAGACCTCTATATTCTAATTTGGATACTCATCTAAAAAAATTCTCCTTCATGTTTTATCACACTCCAACAGACCATCCATATTGCACTTTTCATATCACATTTTTCTATATTTTAATAATATCTTCCAATTACCTATACAAACTTGGTTCATCTTATCTATATTTTAATAATATCTTTCAACAGACTGCTGTGGATAGCGTGAAGAGAGAGAAACGTCAATCTCTCCAATATGGATGTCCAATGTTGTGATGGAGGTCTTGATGGAGACTGATTTTGAAGAGAGAAACGCTATTATGAGGATAGATGGTGCGATAGAGGTCCCACTAGAGATGCTAAGAGTAATTGATGTAAGGCTGAGTAATTGCTATATGACTATAAGTTTTAAGTAGTCTGATATACAGAATACGATATGTGTCTTTTATTATATGAGCCAAGTATCTTTACATGTACATAATATATATATATAGATTAAATAGAGCCATGTATCTTTATGTATATTAATAGATTAAGTAGAGTATTAGGGATCTTTATCGATAGGCGTGGGAAAGAGAGGTAGGACCAATTGGACTGCGCGTTATATGGTCGAGATGCTGGGAGCATTAAAAGCCATGTTTCCGATGAGCCAGCAACGTCACGCCGGGCTCGCCTGAGTTAACGCCGGCGGCAGCCGCTGAGCCAGCCAACTCATCGATCTCCCAGAAGGTTCCTTTCCAAACCGATCTATGTTAATGTATGGGATTTTCTACATGAGAAATTTGGCACGCGACATCCTGTGCGTGATGCGACTTGCGAGGATGTTCGTCACACAACCTAACTTCTTCCGGGATGAGATCCTCTACCCGGAGCCGCTGTACTGCTCACTCACTGATATGTGAGCCCTAGCACAGAAAAGTTATGTCCTCTTATTCTTCATGCAACTTGCAGCCATGCAAATCAGATTATTCGAATTTACATGTATCCAAGCTTCCTAGATAATCCAACTGATACGCGTACCTGCAATATAACCAAAATCATGTGACACGTGAAACACACTATCTCTAAATTCGACGATAGAACATTGCGACATGGAACAAACTCTCTCAGTTCGACAGGACACTGTAATTCTGCAGCAGCACGCAGCGTAACAGCCGCCTAACAATGGCGGAGGAGGTTCAAAGTGGCACGCTAGATTAAGCAGCAGGAATGTCGATATCCATACTGAGAAATCCTGACAAGAGGCGGCAGAGTTTCTGGGTAGACGACGACGGAACAGAATACAGATAGCTGGTGGTTCGTCTTCGTGAGCTCTATCAGGAAAATGGCTGGTTTGCATGATGAGTCCCGTCCAAGAGGGCTGCATGACTTCAGTGAGATCTTCGAAGATGCAGCACTAGGACAGATTAGGGCTCCTGAAATTGTCGCCAAAAGACTTATCAAGAGTAAACATTAGGAGGAATGTTTAATCTGAAACCCGACATGTGAAAGTGTTGCTGCTGCAGAAGGAATAGCGAGCCAAATGCGTCATTTGGGCAAGGTGGTGGTTCCAGTTCCACTGCTCACATGTTTCGCCTCCGTATCCATGTCGGTTTCCATGAGCATGTCAATCTCATCTTGAGAGATGGATAGACTAATATCGTTCAAAAATAACGCTGCATCTGACCAGAAGTCATCATTGTGAGGTGAAACATCTCCGTGTTCATACTGCGGCGCAATCAGTTTGTTGGAACCAGCAACGGGGGTTTCTGCTGCAAATAGATACTAACAAGTGAGTGACTGAACTACTATAAGTAGAAAACGAAGGAATTAGCATATACCAACCGGAAGGGAGTTCACAGTTCTGTAGCTCATCTGGTGATGCTGGATGAAGAGGCGAAGAGCAAAAACTGCTGCCAACGAGAGCGTGAACATCGGGATCTTGTTCCCAGTATTCGTCACGGAGATCAAGCTCTGAAGATTCCATCATTACATTGTATGGTGTACCAGAAGAGGAACTCAAACTCCTCATAGGAAGCTGTTGGTTCACCATATAGTTTAATGCATGAGTTTTTTGAAGTGCTTCTTCCGATTGATGACTGTTCCTTGGTGCCACACAATCAGATTTTGCAGGCAATACTGTGTATTGCACGCAGGCATCAGCAGAGTTGGTGGGTTGCATCGCAGAGGTCCTTGAGTGCATGGACCAGCTGTTTGGATCAAATTCAGTATCTTGGAATGAAGGGAGCTCCATCTTCGAAGGACCAATTGTGGACCTAGAAGCAGAGAAGTGGCCATTTGAGAAGCCACAGCTGTCAAAGAAATCAGCTGTAGAAGGTGCCATAGTCTTTTCGCTAGAGTTAGTCACATAGTGGCAATCAATACCACAAGCTTGTCCGAACTTCTCAGATTGGTTCCGGGATAGCTCAACTGATGAAAACATATCACTAATATTTTCATTCAACACAGGAAATGGGCTCTCAGATTCTTTCAGTACTTCTACATGGTTCGTTTGATCCATGGAGTCATTGTCTTTGGATGCAAATCTCTGACCAAGTATATTACTAAGAGAAACATCTGAAAACTGGGGTGCACAAGATATATCTTCTAGGTCATAAGGTAACTTGTCAAAGGTAAAATTAGGAACATATATACCATTTCCAAGCAACTCATCATTGGGCAGGTTCTCCCTAGAACTGAACCCAGTAGACTCATGTTGATCTTCATTTGAAGCTTGCTGGCATACATCAGCAGGATATAAAAGTGAATGGATATTCTTGCATTTCTTTATTCGAGTATTCCAATAGTTCTTTATTTCATTATCAGTACGCCCTGGCAACTGAGAAAATACGCTCACGTTAATAGCAATGATAATGGAGAAGAAAAGCGTGTAAAAGTGAGAAAATGTTTTAAAACAACTACCAACATAGGTATGTGAATGCAAATAGACCTAGTTCACATTAAAGTTTAGATCGCCCCTATAGCTCCTGATTTTCTGCAGAACTATACCAGAATGGCGATGGCGATTGCAAAGATGCTGCCAATTTACTTTAAAAACAACATATAAACCTTACAACCAAAAGGAGACCACAATTCTAAGATTATTCTAGGAATTGAACTTTCAAATCATGTAACTCTGATGTAATCAATGGTTGATCTGATTTGTGGTGATAACCATGTTTTAGGACAAAAAATATCTTTCAGCAGACCCAAAATTCAAACGAAATGTTCAGCATTCCTTCAGTTACCAACAAAAACAGACACAAACAAGCTGGGTGGTTTACATCAGAATATGAACTCTTAGTTTAGAGATGTTGGTCATTAAAGTGCAGTATAAACTACAAAAAGTGTAACTACTTTATCTGAATAAATTGTAGTTAGAAAATTGGCAGAGATATACTGTATTATCAGTGCTAGTGAGTGCAGTTTTGTTGTCCATGCTCTTATTAGCTTTTAATTAGAAGTTGGGGAATATCCCTTTATCATATATATATATATATATTGCTATCCATGTTTTGATAACAAGAATCAACACTGTTTTCTCACTAGACATCAGTAACTATCATGAGTCCGTGACACTGGACAGGAATACAACCTGGATTGGGTCAGCTGACAGGTGAAAAGTGATCATATAAAACTAAGAAACAGACAACTATTACTAGGCAAAATGTATGAATGCCTGATATACTTGATCAGGATGAATCTATGTAGATCAAAATGTTGGATCAATTGACTACATTGTGAGAGAAGAATCTTGTCAAGGTAGTTACAGGAAATGAACATACTTTGCACAATTAACAATGCAACTTAATATAAACCAAAATTTTAACATTTTATAGGTCACACTCTGAACTAACCTTCAGAAGTAACAGACCATGAAAGAAGTGCCTGAAACTAATACTATGGCTCTCTTAATCATAAATACTTCCTCTATCCCAAAATGTAAGGACTTTTAGGTTTGGGCACATGTATTAAGTAGATATGAAAAAAAAACATAATACTCTTCTCGGTGTGAATGAGTGTAGACCCAAGAGTAGTTGGGCAAAGTAATGAGTAATAAAGTACAAGGTAGTATGTGTATTTTAGAGGTAAAGGTGACATTTTATTAGTACTAGGTTGTTACATTTAGGACAAATTTTAAACTCTAAAAGACAGTATATTTTGGAACAGTGGGAGTATCATATATTCCCCAAGATCGAATTCATAACAACAAAAATCAGACACTTGAAACAGGAATCCATGTATGAGGATATCAAAAGGAACAGGCCATACCAACCAGTATAGTACCCATGTCTTAGTGCTAACAGCCTAGAGTTGAGTCCCATTAACTACTACTAACTACTCTATACAATTTTGCCCCAAAGTTGAGGGGACTTTGCATTTTTACCCCACCTCCAGTGTATGGTCAAAATATAAAGTCAACCAACTTATGTAGGAAAAAAGTGCAAATCCCCCTTTATTAATGGATTAATAATCCTAGGTGCGTCGCAACATTTTAAAACTTGACTAAATGTCACAAAACTACACTTGTAATGCAAAAACTATCAAAGAATTACACTTCACAAAATTATATTTGTAATTGCATTATCATCCAGTTTTGTGAAACTACTTATGAAAAAGTATATTTCTTGATAGTTTTTCATTACAAGTGTGGTTTTGTGAAATTTACTCTTAAAACTTTGATAATCGGAAAATCATTTAATTTTGTCACATGAAACCGCATTAATACATTGCACAAAAGGTACTTCAAATTCATTATATATTATATATTTTTATTTATTTTTTCAACGTTTAGTTAGAAAAAATAATGTTCAAACATGGGTATTGGGCATTGGGCAGAAATACATAAATATGGCCGGTTAAAAATTAGAATCATGACTTTAACCAACAAATATTCTGATAATGCTTTAAGATAAAAATCGAACTAGAAAGTGAACTTACATAAGCAGCCATCTGAGCCCACTTATTCCCCATTTTGTAATGGAGCTTAATGATTAGGTTCTCCTCTTCCTTGGTGAAAGGCCCCTTTTTCAGGCTGGGTCTCAGATGGTTCATCCACCGGAGACGGCAACTCTTGCCACACCTCAAGAGGCCGGTGTTCTTCTGCACTGCTTTCCAGTTCCTCTCGCCATGTCTCTTGACATACGCCTCTAGGATGTCATCCTCCGATTGCGTCCAGGGACCTTTCTTCAGCCGCGGTCCAACTACATTAGGCAGGGTGCCACTGCTTCCATCTTTATCCACAGATGGCTCACCATTGCTCTCGCTGCTTCCATCTTTATCCACAGATGGCTCGCCATTGCTCTCGCTCTTAACCCCGTGCGTCCTGTCAGAAACACAGATTGAACTATGCAAAATAAAAAAAGGAGGAAACATGTGTGCTTCAAAATTCAATGCCAGTAGCCACCCACAGAAACTTGACTTGTACTAGAGATTAGCATAGTTCTTCTTTCGAGCGAATTCAAACGAGAATCTCGAAATTCATCGAAATCTACGGAAATACTGACGGCCTTTTGTTTTGGTGACGGCTCGAAATTCGCGAAATTCGAGCGGAATTTCACGAAATTGTGAACCCTACTAGAAGCTAGCCTACACGTGAATAAGAGATTAGAGATATCAATTAAGAAACTGGGTAACATTTTTTTTATAAAAAAGAGAGGAGATAACTCAGGAGATGCATTTACGAATCCATTCTGCAGCGAAGCATAGGTAAGTTCAGAAAGCAGATGAAACGAGCTCAGAACATATTGCAGATGAAACTGAGCCTCCAAATCTCTCGAATTTCTAGATACTAGTAGAAGGCAGAGACTCAAAAACACCAAACCCAACCTAGAACCTCAGCGAAGAGGACGAACAAGTTCGCGTCGCGTCGCGCGCCCGGCAATTCACAGATCAAACCACCGAACATGACGCAAAACCGGAAGCGCGCAGAATCCCCACCCCCACCCCCACAGCCCGCTACTCCGGGAGCTCATCCATTATTACCTGACCAAAACCAGGCGCTGCTCGATCAGCTGCGGAGCTGGAGCAGGTGGAGCCCCGTCGGCGGAGCTTGGAGAGTCTCCCCCTGCCATCCTGGAGAGGCCAGGTTGACCCTGCTTCGCCGAGGCGGCGGTGGACTGGATGAGGGGGGAGCTCGCGAGGCGATAGGAGATCGCCTCCTCCGGCAATGGCGGCGAGCGGCGCGGCGCGGCACGAGCCAACGAGATGGGCGGAGAATATGGAGCGGCAAGTCAGATATATATATAAAAGAGAGTCGAGGCTAATGACGTACTCCTATTTATTTGTTATTTTTAAACAGCTTATTGTCTTTTTATCTAAGAATTAAAAACTGAATTAAATAGTTCAGCTCAGCCATCAGATTCGTGAAAATCAGTATATTCTTAAAATACAAAATATAAGTTTTGTAAAGCTCAATTTCATATTGTCGGGATATGATACCGGTACCGTAAGATGGGTTTCGGTGGATCGGAACGAAAGTAAGGCTAGCCTATATATGACAGTTCGATACGGTCCGAGAAGTCCAACGCTGACAAGGAAGCTTAACATCAATGTAGTTTGATTTGATATTAGAGATCAAATATGTACAAATATCCTTGTAGAAGATAAACAAGAATCCAGTTGTAATCCCTAGATATTAGTAAATCGACTCGGTTAAGATTTCTTATCTGTACCCCTATCTTCTGCACTATATAAAGGGGACGAGGGACCCCCTCCAAAGGCATCTACCCTTAGATACAATCAAGGTTTAGAGCATACATCTAGGACTGGACATAATACTCGTGGCTCGCCAGCTCGCTCGGCTCATTTTCTTAACGAGCTAGCATTTCAACTCATTGTTTTATCAAGTCAGCTCGAGCTGGCTCACGAGCAGCTCGCGAGCCAAACAAGCTAACCAATCAGACACTCAAGTCATAGCCCCCAATCATAGCCCACTGCATGCCATAGGCCTACACGCCAGGTTGCCAGCCTGCTACTGCGCTCTGCGCTATAGGCCTACAACCTACAGCCGAACCCTTGCGTGCCATTTCTCAGTTGTGCCACAGCTGAACCCTTTCGTCCCTGCACCATTGCAAGACCCTATTCCCAAGCACCGCCATGAGAGACCAGTGACCACACTTCCACACCGGCGCCACCTGATTGCCCTAGACCCCAGCAGCATTGGTGCGCCAGCGATGCCTGGCGGTTGACAGATCCTGCCTTGGCAGATGTCACTCATGTGCCTCGATTTGTTAGATCTCGATGTCTCGCCCCATCAGTGGCTAGTTCCTCGTTCTCTTGTTACTGTCTTCTGAGTGCTAACGTCGAGTCCTAACCTAGCCCCCAGGCGATAGATCCCACCCGATGTCTCGACCACCCCGTTGCCCGCTAGTCAGTATTCAGTATTTTTGATTTAGCTCGTGAGCTAAACAAGCCAGCTCAAGCTATCAAACGAGCCGAGTCAAGCTGGCTCGCTAACTTAATGAGCCAGCTCAAGATAGACCAAGCCAGCTCGATATCCAACCCTATATACATCTAGCTTACAAGCTTTTTCACATTCAATCTACAACACAGAAGATGTAGCATTGTTATCTTCTAGAAAACTCGAACCTATCTAAAAAATCTTGTCTCTTTTGCCTCGAGTCAACCATCTAGGCTAGATCACAGTGCTTTCCTACCAACATAAATCACCACCGCAGGTACTCCTATCGGTGGACTGCTCAGTCAAACACCGATACATATATTCTCCACCCACGACAACTGAATCTAACCATAAAGTTATATGATAATTACCTACTCCATCCACCCCAAAATGTAGTGCATTTTAGCCTTGACACGTATTAAGGAGATGTATAAAAAGATTGTAATACCCTTTCTCGGGGGTGAGTGAGTATGGGTCAAGAGTAGTTTAGTGAAGTAATAAGTAATAAAATCTAAAGGTAGTAGGGATACTTTATAGGTAAAAGTTATATTTTATAAGTACTAGGTTGTTATATTTGAGATAAATTTTGAACTCTAAAAGATGCTATATTGTAGAACAAATGGAGTATAATATTATACATAAATGATATTAGTTTGTTTGTTTTCTCAACTTATATCAGATTTTACATAGCTTATAGCTTATAGCTCACAACTGTTTTTGGAATATATATAGCTCAAACAAACATATCTTAAGGGTCCGTTTGTTTGTTTTAGTTTAGGACTATAGTAATCCAGCTTATTTTCATAAGTTAAAATAAACAGACCAACTTATTATAATCTAGAGTGCAGATTATAATAATCCAATAAGCTGGTCTAACCTAGTTTTTTTTCTATAAGCTAGATTACTATAATCCCAAGCTGAAACAAATAAGGTCTAATTCTTATTCTTCCTAAATCAGATACTAACAAGAATCAAAATCAATTAGATAAAGTGTTAGAAGTCTAAAGTTTGGATTCTGATAGAAGTGAAGGATAAATTGTTCGGAGTACCCTTAGATTTATAGTACTTTAGTTTGGTGAAAATATATTCATATTTTAACTACAATTGTTCACACATGCAATTGTTCACACGGAGAATACGGAATACTTTAGTTTGGTGCAAATTTGTTCATATTTGTAGAAGTAGGGGATCATGTGGTTGGCCAAAGTGGATGAAGGATGGTGGTGACGCGCTAGGGATTAGGGCATTGGGTGGCAGGGGAGAAGATGGCCATGAGTCGAGCAAAGGAGAGCTGGTGGTGCGTCGAGAAAAAGAGATCTAGTGACTTGTTAGAGCAAAGGAAGCGGTGGTTGGGTAGAGCAGAGAAAGTGGCGATGCGTGCTAAGGTTTGGCCATCGAGCGACGAGAAGATAGATATATTGAAGTCCTAGGTAGTGGAGAGTTCACAACGTGCCTAGAAGGATAAGATCCAATGGCAAGCTAGAGTGAAGAGACTATGGCTAGGGTTTGGGGCGACGGACGAAAGGGAGAAGACCTGAACAAGCCCAAGATGGTGCGCACGTGTGACGGGAAAGGGCGCATGGGTAGTCAGGCTAGGGGTTAATCAATGGCAAACGGGTAATCACCTATACACTTAGGTCCTGTTTAGAGGAAATTCTGGCAGCTACAACTACTTTTACAAAACCTAAGCTCTCCAAATAGTCTGATTTTTACTTGAGATTGTAAAAATCAATAGCTACATAATTTAGAAGTAAATATATCAAAATCTAAGGAACATTATTTTCTCTATATTCTCATCAACTAGATTCTTAACCGTTGTTTCTCATAACCTAAAGCTCCCAAAATAGGTATTTAACTGGTCTTTTCCATTTTGGATGGAATGATTCTCATGAGAAGTTTTTTGCCTGATTCTTTTCTACAGTACAAAAGAGAAAATCAATTTTCCTTGATTCTACTAATAATCACTTTTATTTTTATCTTTTTGGTAGGGATTCTAATGATTTCCTCGAGAATTAGCCTATACAATCCCTACAAATGGGGCCTAAATTGGTTGGTAGAGATTCTAATGATTTTCTTGATAATTAGCCCATACAATCCCTAGAAATGGGGCCTAAATTGGCCGCTGGGATGAGGTCCTGGAAGTCCACCAAAGTCCATTTGTGTTTTATTTTCCTTCTAGGAGACGAGCATGTACATATACCGTCCGTATCAAACTCATACGGTACACCGTACGAGTTTTGTGTAGTACAATCAAATATACAGATCAACAATAAATATGTTTAACTTGTGAAATTCCTACTTTATTAAGGGTACTGCCTCATCCAGGCCTTTTTCAACCAGGCAGGCTTGATTTTTCCTTCGATTACTCGACTCATAAGATGATCAGCGGATCATAGGATGAAGATTATATTTTTTTTCTACTATTTGCAGCAGTTCTTGCAATTGTCATATGCAGTTACTCTCTGCCGGCACATATGCTTTCACAAAACGGTGGAAACCGGTATGTACGCTATATGTAGTTACTCTCTGAGTAAGAACAAAGTTCATGGAACCATATCCAATCTAGGTAGAAAGAAACTACCATCCGGACATCCAAACTTCTTAGTTTTGAAAAAAAAACAGATGGTATTTCAACACTCACTCAATGAATAATGTTTTATAGTTAATAAAAAAATTTCAGTAAAATAAATAAAGTGAAGCACAATTAAAACTAAATTAAAACATTTTACTCCCATGTTACCGAAACATAACAAATGTATTGAATATAATTTTTTCTTAGCGTTACAAACAACATCATCAAATATTATATCTATTTAAAATATTTTTTAATGTGATAAAATATTTTTCACTAGGTATTAACATACCGTCCAACACACCCTAAATGAAATATTATTGATCTAGTTACCGTGATTTTCGATCAGTCTGATACCCATCCGGTTTTGCGAACCCTAATCATGACTGGAGAATTTGAGTCCTCCCATCACACAACTTGGCGCTGATAGGTAGAGTTCTATAGAACATCATCTTTATCTTTACCACAAGAGATTGAATCTAAAAGCAATCCATCTAAAGCCATAGATAAGATTTCTCCGCCTGCCTGTAACCTGGAACCACTTGCTTAGCATAAAGTAACACATGCAACAGGCTAGCACACGAGCAACAGGCACGCCGACGAGCATGACAAGCTGCGCATTTGAATCTCATGTTTGATGATTACATGGCTTGCTACCACCAACGAAGAAATGAATCCTGCAAGATGGTACTAAACCATTCGACCTACATAATTATTACATCTGACACAGCTCAGCTAATTGCAAGAGTTAAAGGCTGAAACTGACACTATCCTACACAGATGGGTGCAGATGGATACAGAAGCTTAGCAGCAGGCAGAACAGATGGAGGTGCAGAGACCACCATGCTTCCAAGTGCGGCATCAGTACAACAGAGTTTTACCATAATTTACTGTCCACGCAGTTCAAATCGACGGTAATTTACTGTCTTCACAGTTCATGTAGAAACCCATCGTCATGCCGGAGCTGGAATCTGGGTACAGGAAGAAAATTCTGCATACAGAGCAGAAAAAATAAAATGTCAAGCAGATATCCAAAAAAAGGCAAACAAATGAGGCAAGACCCAACATGCTAAGAGGAAGATTCAAATAGAATATAGTTTTCACTACTACATATGCATAAAGTGAAACCTTTCTAGCATTGTATAAACATGAACATGTTTGCCTGTTTCCACGAGATTAACAAAAATACTGCACTTAACCATGTCATCCCCAATATTTGGGGTAATGAAGTATATTACAAAATGAGCATTGATCCTAGGAGACATAGATGCACAATTCTGACTGTTGAGTGTGGTGGATCACATCAGTACAGTTACCTAAGCAATAACAAACAAATTTAGAAAATAGAATTTTACCTAGCAGATAGATTTTTGTGTCGATCCAACACAAAGTAGACACATCTCAGTCAACTAAAATACCCTCCGGCAGTTCAATGATCCACAAAAGCAGTTCTTAGTTTTACGAGAACCTGAACCATGGGACTCAGATCCAGCCACACCATAGTCATATGTCAGTTCTGTCATGGGAGGAATGTGCTTCAGTGCAAAGAACATGATATGTGGGTGGCTGTCATCTCCATGATCATATTGAACTGGCTGCCAGAAAACATTTGGGGAGCAACTATGGTTCATGAAACGTGAAACATTTCCAATCTTTTTTGCACTAATCTTGATGGGCAGTGGCTGAAATTCATCAGGCGATACATATGTGCTCTCCTCGCCAATCAATTCAGGACCAAAGTTCCATTTTAACGTCTTCTCACCAGGGCATACAGTCTGAAAAATGTAATCATCTTCACTGTCATCCAGATTAACTTTGAGTTCATCAATGACCTCACCAGTATACTCACAAATAAATGCACCAGCACGAATAGGCTCCCAGCAGCGAAGACCCCAGCCTCGACTTGCAGTCCGGAAGACCTCAAAGTGGAATCTGACCCCTTTTTGGGTCACTCTGTTCCGGCAATTTGAAGAACAATGGCAAGCCTCACCGCATTCATAAATTATCGGCTTGCGGCACACCAAAAGACCTGAAGAGCTGTAAGGTAAGTCACCTCCGTTATGTTGTCCACAAGCACAATTGGCATCACCAGGAAGGCAAACACTCTGGCATCCGCAACCCTGCAACGGCTTCATTGAACTGAGGGGCTTCAAGTATTTGACCTGATTGATATAGGTGAAATGTTCAGGTCCTTTCTCATGGTCTACCTCATTGACAAGACAAACTGGGAGGATTTCAGCCCCAGATGATATATCAGGTAGTATAACCCTGCCTCTGCTTGCTGGATTGTCTAGCCATCCCTGAGTCATCTTCCATATTGCAGCCCCATCAGGTTGTCCAGGCTCACGCAGCAGCTTATACTTGAAGCAATTGATACCAGACTTTGTTCTCTCCTTCCAGGACTCTTGAATCTTGTAGAGGCCATCATAAATGTAGATTTTTCCAGTCAAGCAAAATGGATCCTTGAAGCCCCTTACAACCCTTATCTCATTCTTCCTGTGCAAGCTCCTCTCCAGTGCAAGGTTACCTCTCTCAAGCTTTTGGTCATGCCTCTCCTCACTGTTCTTACTATTACCACCTGAACCACTGTACACTAGTGTATCTGTGTCCTCATCCTCATTCTCATAGCCGCCTGCAGCAACAATACATATTGCCACAGAATCCTCATCAGTTCCAAATTTAGCACTCATATAATCAATGCCACCCATACTAGGAGCGTGCAACCCGATGACACATAGCTCCATCCTGAAATAGAAAATATCCCCTATTTCAACTCCAGGAACAGCTCCTACCCTCTTTCCCATATTAGCCCTGATATTACTTGCCATCATGATGGCACCAGCCTTCAGGTCTGCACGTTTGCTCGTCTCTTGTATTTCATCCAATTGCAGATGTCTGCGTCTAAGAGCCTCAAAGGTCATGTGGACTGCTTCTACAACCCCCCTGGAATCACTGGATGAAGGAGGCAAGAAGGCAAGCTCCTTGCCAGCAACAAAATTCTTGTAGACTGGTTTAGGGCGCTTGAACTTAACTCCATTTGAACTGTCAGCAGCTAAACCAGATGATCTCTTAGACTTCCGTCCAGATGATGTAGTCTGGCTACCTGAATAAGGTTCATCGTCATCATCAAGGGATACAGAGTCTGATGGTCTGGTCTTGTATGCCGAGATTGGGGTGGCATCAATAGGTCCATTAGCACTGGTGCCTGTATAAGAAACCCCATTTGCAGTGGTATTGAAGGTGGTCGGTGATCCAAAAGCAGGGAGAATCCCAGGACCAAAACCTGTAGGAAATTGGCCAACTGGAGTAACACATATCAACGGTGGTGTGCTTGACTGATTAACATTGACTCCCATGGGTGCAGGGAACATAGGGGCTAATGATCTTAGTGGTTTGGCATCCAGGAGTTCTTGGTTAGGTCCAGGTATGAAATTTGAAGCCCTGTTCATCTCAAATACGTCAAAAATTCCTGCAAAAGAGAGCAATCTTAGCACATGGTAGATGAAAACTTGGAGAGAGAGAAAGCTTGGTAGCCCCTTAAGCACAACCACCACCTTTCTAGGAGTATAAAAGCTAGAAATTCCTAAATTGATCTAAAGGAAAAAAGGTAGAAATTCCCACATTAATCGGAAAAGAGAAAATCTTGGCCGTACAATCTTCCCTGTCGATTCAACCACAGCTTAGATCAATTAATAGATTCATATGCAGGTAAAAGAAGCGTCCAATTGCATGTAGAAAGGGATGAAGCATGCTCGCATTTTCACATCCAGACTCATTCATGCAGGATGGATTCCATTTCGGGCTAGAGTCTGCATGCTTACATGATGTCTCCTGTTTGGTTAGAGCCTTAGAGGCAAGATAAAAAATACATCATGCACGCATGCATGCTCACATCTGGACACATTAAATTTAACAACGAATTCCAGGCACATATATGTTTATAATAAGACTTGGGTGTAATTAGTAAATACCTAAAAGGTAAAACAGTTATAAGGGAAAATATGATACACACACACACACACACTTTTTGGGTATTAAAGATTTCGAAAGTAATACAATATCCAAGAATGTAAAAGAATTAAAGAAAACCTAAAGTAGTTGTTGGACCCGATTAAATAAAACCTACACAAAAAACATGCACTCAGGCTCGGATAAAATAGTCGTTTCTCCCATAACATGATTAATATCAAGTTGCTTGGGTGTCAAGGGCAAGATCCATATGAGATGTAGAAAACTTGATGTGAATCTGCCTTTTCATAGTATTGAAACAACTATGCCAAAACCAGATTGATACAAGCCATACAGATACATATGAGGATTTAGGACAGATAAAACCTTTTTTGCCTTTTGATCTATCATGCTACCATCCAAACCAAATAGTTGGTCATCCCAATGATTTCAAATCATATAGTCGAGACTAGTCGTAGGGGCACCGACTAGTCGACTAGTCGTAGATTAATCGTTGAGCACTCTTTGGTGACTACTATGGATACTGCAATAGTACCTTCGCTTGGAGCAGCTGAGGAAGCAGCGGCTCTACCACTAGCAGCACCTGGAGATGATCCTGATGTACCACCACCACCAGCATCTTTAGGAACAAAGACCACCATAGCAAGCCGAGCACCATCAGAGCTGCTATTGCTCATCTTCCCGGCAAGGGCGCAGTGTTGCAGAATGCAGACTCTCTGCCGCAGGGAAGAGAGGGCGGCAGTAGAGCGGCGGCACGGTGGAGAGGGAGGGCACTAGGGCAGCCGCCGTCTAGAGTCCTGTCGCGCTAGAGGCAGGTCCCGTGCAAAGAAAGGGGTGGCGGCTGGTCACAGGTGCAGAGGGCTAGAGGCAAAACATCACTTGGCTGCTAGGGTTAGTTTACTCTTGGACTGGGCTGGGCCGAATCAAAGGCCTTATTAGTCGGCCACCATCAAGTCGGCCGATCAACAAATTAGTCAATCTAGTCGTATCGAGCGAGCTAATCGGTAGAAAATTTCTGATAAGGCCGTTAGTCGGCCGACTTGAAAACACTGGGTCATCCTACTCATTTCACCAATAGCAACCAACAATAACGGAAGTTCAGAGACCACTCCGATTGCCAGGAATGGATGGCACTTTCATGCAGCTCACCCAAGAATGTTCACCTCACAAATGGTAGCTGGAAACACGACTGATCTAACATGCATCCAGGAACCACAAAACTCACAGCATCTTGCAGTAATGTTGTCGCAAAACACTACCTTGTCAAGCATTTTTTTTGCTCGCAGCAGCCTAGCATATGCCTTCCTGGGTTCATGTAGCGGGATGCTTAGATCGGACGTAGGGGAGCATCTACCACCACAACAAACCAAACTAAAGCAGCATGATTCCACAAATACGATTTTAAATAACAAATTAACTATTCGACGAACCCTAGGATTGGAACCCAACAAAGAGCACCCTAAATCCCACCAATCACAGATCATCGAGCCGTCCTCTCCGAAAGGTGAGATTTTGCGAGGCGCGCTCGCACAGCACCCAGCAGTTGACCAGCGAAAACCCCACCCGGCTCGGGGAACCGGACGCACTGGAGAGAGCTGGAGGACGCGAGCAAGATAAACCCTACCTGAACAAGGAGCCCAGCGGACGGACGGACGGACGGCTCGGTGGCGAGATGACAGTAGCCGGTACGTAACCTAGAGCGCCACCCTCCCGCCTCCTTCTCTTCTCCCCCGACACGCGGCGGGCTGGCGGGAGACCTGCGAGGAGGGTGACGGCCCGGTTGAAAGTTGAATCCAAGGAGACGAAGACGCAGCGGCGGAGGAAACGGGGGCGGTGGTGCGATGCGACCGGAGAAGTGGGCAGAATGGTAAAGTGCAGCGGCGGAGAGGAGAGGGGAGGGGAGGGGGCGAGTGGTGGGGCGGCCGTCCGAGTGGGCAGAATGGTAATTTCGGGTTGTCTTATGCGGGGGTGGTCAGCGTCCCGCGTGGCAGCTGTCCTGGCATGGATGGAGTATGCCAGTCCACTTCGGTCTGTGTTTATGATTGATATCGGTATATTACTGTGAAGTTTAATTAAAAATATAAAATTATTTTATACAATTATTATTGTTTAACATATATATTAATATGATTAAATGTAAATTTTGAATAATTTTATATCTCAAATATAATTTATGACTTACATACAATATAATATATATTATTTTATGTATCATGTAACATATCTTAGATAAAATTCAAAATGTAATTTTGAATGGTATTAACTGAAATGGCCAGTATTTATAATATTAGAATCAAAATATTACACCATTTAATATGTACTAGTTTGACTGCTAAAATAATACATATTTATTTCGATCTATACTTGAACAGAATTGATAAGCTTGCGCCGTACCTAAGTTTCACGGATACAATTGACGAATGACTTATTATTGGTCCGTTATTGACATGGTAACTATCGGTTAGTGAGATAATCGAAAATTACAGTAACCACTTCAGTTACCGCGGCAAAAAGATCACTCACCCACACAACATTCACAAAAACAGTGATTCTAAATCAATAACTGCTATCTGGCTACCAACAACAACCGTCCATCGATTTTATAAACCCTGCATTCATGTGAACTTTAGGTGTCTTTTCACGCTCCTTTTCGTTGGCCCATCACCACCCAGCACTAATAGGAATGTTAATAGGTACCTATTTATTCATGAGTAATTGTACTATTAGAGGACAAACATAGAAAAGAATAGTTTTCCACAAGTCTATAGATAAAAAAATCATACCCACATATTTTTCCATTATTATCCATATCCAGCACGGAGAGTACGCGAGACACGCAGCGAGAAGGATTAACGCATCTATCTTCGGCCCTCTAGACTAGGGTTAACAAAATCGTTTTGGGACTGGATATCGTGCAGGCTTGAAATAGCGGTTACCGAAAAAATTCAATCAAATTTTATATTTCAAAATTTGAATTCAGATCAGTTCACGAAACGGTTTCAAATTCGGTTACCATGAAATGCATTTCGGTTACCGTGGTAACCGTGGTACCGAGCTCGGTTACCGTGGTACCGGTCAGATAATTTTTCAATAAAAAATAAAAATTATAAAATCACAGGAAATTATTTTTCGAGATAAATAGAAAACTTATCATACCACAAATTTTATAAGTTTATAATAAAATACAAATTACAAAACAACATGGTTAATTGACAATTCGAATATTTCTAACTTATCATTGTTGGCTCCAATGGTTATAAGAGACGTTGTATTCATCTGTAGACATTAGTTGTAAGCTATGTAAAGCAAGAATATTTGTTTTATACTCCTTCCAGCTTTGTCCTGTTCAAGCTGTAGTGGTTTGCCATTCTTCATATAACATGAAATGAAATTGAGGATCTTATCACTCGTATACATATCTAGTAGGAGTAGCTTCTAGAATAGGATAAGAATATAGATAAGAATGCGGATAAGGATACACATAAGTGATATTATCGTACGCCGTAGAGTCAGAACTAGAGCTATAACTATCCTGGGGAGCGTCGAACGTTTGTTGTCGATCTCGAGAAGTAATTGTTATCCTCTTTAACATTAGATTAATAGTGTGTACAATACAAGGTTACCATACTATTACTGAATATTCTTGTTTCACCAGCCTAGTACCTCATGTGTATATGAATAGCTAAACTTTACATGTACATGAATTAACATACCAATAACTACAGATCTTACGTGCACGTAAATCAACTGAATAAGTCTTGTGACTCAACAGTGTGAGTGTTTATGGATCAATAGGCTTAGAATAAATAATTAATAGGTAACACTCATTAAAAATAATATTTTGTTTGATCAAGCATATGATATTAATCCAAAAGGCCTGCATACAAAGAATCAAACAATAACGAGTGAAAAAGATTAAAAAATAATTTTTTTTTGTATTTTATATTTTTGTTCATCTTGCTTGGTTCATAACTTTGTGATAGTCTAATATTTTTGAAAACTAATTTCATCATAAATCATATTAATTTACCTACTATTTTTAGATTTTTTCCAATTTTTTTCATTTTTTCAATTTCAAATTTGAATTTTAAATAAAACCAATCGGTACGCTGGTACTAAACGCGAATGATAGCGGTAACCTAGTTACCAAATGGTTTTAAGGTGTGTTTGGTTGAGCTATGGCTGTGGGAAAAAGCTACTGTGAGATGTGGGCTATGAAAAAGTTGCTGTGGAATGTCAGTTATGAGAAAGCTGAAAGCCGTTTGGCTGAAACAGCTGTGGACAAGCTGCTTTCAGCTGTGAACTGTGTAAAAAGTCTGTAATACCCCTGTTTGCTTTAAACAATGATTATATATAAAATGGTTGTAAAATAATATGATATTCAATGATTCACATATAAATAGCAATTTTAGATAAGGAAAATTAATTTTCATTAGTTTTAGCAATTTTAGCAATTTGGCAGCTTGCAATTTTGCTGTGCATAGCTCGCAATCTTGATAGGATAATCCTATTAATCC
>KE372621.1:652077-673858 GCA_000418225.1 Zizania latifolia | reverse complement strand
GCCCATGAACAGCAGCAGCCCGCACCCAAACAGTACCGCCAGCGGATGCCACCGTAGGATGCCTCCCACCCCCGCCGCCGACACCCACTCCGGCCTTCTCCTGCTCCTCCACCACTCCCCGGCACCCTCTGCGGCGCCTTTGCTGCTCTGCTGCGCTTGGAGAGGAGACGAGGGGAGCCGCACCTCTGCTGCTGCTTTGTTGCTCTGCTGCGCCGCAGCTAGGGAAGGGAGGAGGGGAGCTGCGTCTGGCTCCGGTGGCTGCCGGCGAGGCCTTCCCGGCCACCGACGCGGTTTTCCCGGCCGTCGGCCCTGCAACCCTAGCCGGCAGTGCGGACCAAAGCCGGGCGCAAGGCAAGGGAAGATAACCACGGCGGGCAGAGCTCCGACGAACGACAGGTCCGGGATGGGGGAGAGGCGGGCCGGCCAGACGCGATGCTGGAGGTGAGCGGGTCACGATGTTGGGAAGTCAAGGACGCGAGAGGCTCGGTCGGTGGAGGCAGATGAGGGAAGAAGCCGCCGAAAACTGGTCTGCAGGGGCTATGGATTTTTCACTACGCCAGAAGCTGCTTTGGGAGAAAGCGGCTGGGCTGGAAGAGGGCCTTTGGTTGACTTTTGGCTTCTAGAAAGCAAAAGCTACTCCCAACAACCAAACCAAAGGGACCCTTATTAACCCTGCTCTAGACAGGGTTGAGCCGGACTTGAAAAGCCACGTCCAGACGTTTTACGCCACCCAACCATTTTAACGCCTGTATCCAGTCTCTAAGTAGTAAGTAGTACGTATCCATTTAGAGTTTCAAAGCTGGAGCAAACAGATTGAGACGACCCAAGAACTCCGATCGAGCTTAGTTCAACATTTTCTTGAGGTGGTTTATATGAGTCGAAAAGAAACTGACGAGCTGCCGGGAGTCTTTTACATAATGCGGTGATGATCGCCCTAGCACCAAATGATGGAGATGGGATTGTGGAGAATGATTGTAATAAGTTGCTAGTCTGCGTCCATCTCCTCGAGCGCAGCCTGGGCGGCCGCCTTCGCCTGCTCCACGAGGTCGTCGGGGACCTGCATGGCAAGCGAGCAACAAATTCAGGTTCAAGAAGGAAAAAAACTACAGATTCGATTTGCTGAGAGATTTCTCAGGGAGAAGGCATTTTCCCTTGGATCAAGCTGTTTATTACCTTCTCATGCTGGCGGTTTGATTCATCACATACCCAGCTCAGCTCCAGTTCAAAGGCTTTGTCTTTCGCTTCGTCATGCACTCCATAGATTCTGCATTTGCCCAAAGAAAGGTCACAGGCAAGCAGAATAATACAAATATTCATTACATTGTTGAACAGTTCCCATATTGAGGATAATACATCAGTTCTGCACTAATTGTCTAATTCTCCGGTTTATGGTTATCAACTCACATGGCAGGTGGTCTATCGTGACTATCAACAGCCCCCCTCAGCAAGACAAATTTATAGCACAATATGTGCTCAGTAAGGAACCTCAAAGCTATATATTATTGTCAACTTGTAGCAGGATGTCACCAAAATCATTGCTCGTCACAGTAAGATCATAGTGTGAATGATTATTAATGTGGATAAGAAATACCTTCTATGACTAAATCACTAAATAGATTTTTATTTACTCTAAAGAGGGAAATCTATCATCATACTATCGTAGAATTGCAGCTACTGACAACTTGGCAGCCAACATATGTCAGTACATAATAAATTTTCAAGGCATACATGACACAAATATCAGTGTGAACTCAAAAGAGAGAGCTTGAAGCTTATGGTAAAAGATTTACGACATACATCTTAGCGACCTCAACAATGCCTTCCCTGCATGTTAGCTCAGAAAGCTTCAATTTCTCTATCTCCCTGTAAAACAACATAAATAGATGAACATAATTCATAATCATTGTTTATGACAAAATAGACAGTCAACATATCCAAGCTGAAACACATATTTTCTTGAATCATCATAAATATATTTGCTGATTGCCAACCCTACATTAAGCCTCAAAACCGCTAAAAAAACTAGCACAACTGTACATGGCTAAACAATTAAAGATCTTAGGGCTCCCTTGGAAAGCCAGAAATTTTACAGGATTTTCACAGAAATTAGTTCAATTCTAGCAAAATTCAAGGAAGCCTTAGAATAAATTATGTACAAAGTGCTCATCAATTTATAATCAACAGAATCAGGCCAGTTTTCCCTTGCAGTCATGGAACATTGGAACCTAATTAGTTCAACAACTGATATCCATTCTAGAATCTGTGTCAGACATAATATTAGGCTATTGTTTAGTTAATATACCCAAAAAGAGATGAAAGGCAACATGTCATGAATGCTGAAATCATACAATAAAAACTACTGACACTCAATCGCTCACGTTTTTGCAGCCTGTCTTCCTTTTCCCAGTGCAGCACCGAAGTATTTCTGTCAAATTTCAATTCAGTATGTCATAAATTCCACATGTATTTGATGCTTCTAGAAGTAACACTGCACATGTCTACTAAAATTAAAATACAATATCTACCATTAAAATTGCTAATCAGTTCACTACATGTCTACATGGGCCCAGCCATATAGCATGGCCAATTTGGTCTTTCTCAGTCCTGTAATAGATAAAGGCACAATGAAAGAGCTATCATGCATCAAGGTAACACTCACGTAGGACAGCCCTGAAGGTTCGATCATGTAGAGCTGTGGTCCATCCCTATCATAACCTCCAAGAATAACTCCACAGCCAAAAGGCCTGAGACACAAGGGAGTATAAATTGCATCAGACATCTTAAGTAGACCTTGTATTGAAGAAAATGTTTGATGGCTTACCTGAGCCACCAGTAGAGGGTACATAAATGTACATAGCTAGCCACACGATCAGCTAATTCCTTTACAGGCATGGGTTCTCCATATACCCTGGTGTAAATGTGTAATACAGCTTTAGATAACACGTCTAAAAAATGTGTGTATGGGAAAAATCCAGGAATTCTCACTTTTCATAATTGGCTGCCTCTGACTTTGCTCTTGCGACAATCTGCCTGCCATCTGCTGCTAAACCAGCAACAGCCTGAAAATGACAACAATAGTTTCATTAGGTAGCAGCCAAAAAGTATTACAAGAATAATAACAAAATAAAGCAAGGAAGAGAACACTTTTACACAATGCAAGTGTTACCCGCGTGCATCTATCCATTTCAGAACTAAATCACTCCTTATGGTCAGTTACTCATCTAAAGAAACGAAGTGGGAAAAAATTACCAAGCCAGAGTTTCGGTGCACTGAGTGGACTCTCCGATTTGACCCCTTCAGTATCATCTTCGATGTGACCAGCTTCTCCACACCCTACTGACCAACAAAGCCATAAAAGGTTATCACACAAACTAACACTGCTTTTGAGCACAAGTACATCCAACAAGAACAACCTACCAGGACAATCCCATCCTTGCATTTGATACCAACAACAGTCCTACAAAGAAACATCAGAACTTCAACATGAAGTTGGAAGTTGGACAGCCTAAAAAGGGATAATAAAATGGAGGGGATGGAGCTCAATCAAACCCGCTGTTGTCGATGGCCTTGCCAGCATACTCAACCTGGAAAACACGGCCATCTGGCGAGAAAGTGGTGACGGACAGATCATAACCAGTTCCGATGCTACTCATTGTAAAGTTGGTTCAACCTTTAAGCTGTTTATATAGATATTTCTCCTGCAGAAAATTTGCAAGAAACCTTTCTCAGAAAAAAGTACATAAGCTCCATTGGACATGCAGTAACAGAAATTCGTCAAGCAGATACACTGAATGATGTGTTAGAGGAAGGCCATCAAATCACATAATAAGTAGTCTACTAACCCTCCCTACATAAAACCAGAAGTATAATAACTACATCCTGCGGTGAAGATTTGAGATGTTGATTTACAACTGGAGCTGCCTGCCCAAATGGTTTTTTCCCCAGAAATTTCTTGGCCTGCTATTGGTAATGAGGTGCAACTTTTAATGGCAGTTGAAACGGATGAGTCCTACAAATTGGCAAGAGGGGACTGTTTCGATGCCAATTCAGAGCATTGGGATGCGCCAGTCGTGGCACCCTCGAATTGTAAGATCTGACGGTAACCAACTAGAACAAGGCCGCCTAATAGCCGCGACGCTGGAAGCAAGCAAGCCAACGCACACCGCAGGTAACAACAACGCAGCAAACCAAAGCAAAGCAGGAGGCGACGGCGGCGGCAGAGGAGCGCCTCGATCCCACCCGCAGCGCCAGGAAGCAGGAACTCTCGCGGCCCCGTAGCGGCTCGGCTAGCTAACCAGCATAGAAAATTTGGGGAAAGGGTCCGACTATATCCCCATCCAGGCAACGCCGCCCGCGCGCGAGGCGGCAATGCGCCGGGCGCCTAGATCCCCCGCCTCCCCACCTCAACGGAAGGAAGACGCGGGACCGGAACCGGGAAACAGGGCAGCACAGGTACCGTGAGAAGCGGCGGCGCTTACCGATACCGGCGGGCTGAGGAGGGTCGCGGCCGCGTCGCCGGCGGCGTGGCAGTGGGGGCTTCGGCTTGTGGCGCAAGATGGAGTGTGTCTTGGGGAAGAAGAGGAGAGAGGGGACATAATAGGGTGGGCAAATAAAACCGAGCCCGAGATCGAACAAACGGGATCCTCGCAGAGACCGCAGAGGGAAGTCGATTTCTTCGAAGCCGTACGATATCTCGAACAAATGGGATCCTCGTCGACTGTAGATGAAAGTTGATCCCTTCGAAGTCGTCTGATTTCGATCCGACGACGTGGGAGGGAGACTTTCGTAGCGGCGGGCCTAGTGTGTAGGTGGGTTTCGAAATGAGCGAGGGGGGCTTCGCGTCGTCCGACTGAGATTGGACGGCTGCGGCGTGCGACTGCTCTCTGCAGTTGGGGGGCCGACTGCAGAGAAGTTGGATCCAATATCAAATTGACAGAACAGCCATCCTCGGTTGAAACTTAAAATACCATTCTTTTTTGTTTTGGCCTTCTACACCTTTCTACACCTAATATGCGTATATTCTAATATGAAACTGAAAAATATGAATATATTGAGACCCAATCGAAGTATTGATGTTTATTATTTATTAAGCTAAAGGAGTAAAGAAAGATGCCTAATATATAGACTGCTATGTGACAATAATACCCAAAATTTGATCTGTCATAGTTAATAGTCATGCTCAGAAAAGAGTCCCTACATTTTAGGGTCTAGAGTGGCTGTCTCGCTCGTCCCTTAGCGCTAGATCTAATCGGAGGTTCTAAATAGTTCTACACAACCGTGACTTTTGTGGTCTAGCCTCTAACCCTCCACTAAGACCCTAGTCTTTATTTGGTCATTCCCTAACTCCCTAACCATAGCAGTCAGATTATCCTTGCCATGTGTCATACCATGTTGTATCATCTTGCCTTGCCTCATCTCGTATCGCTTTGCCTTATCTCATATCACGTCATCTTGACATGTCTCGTGTCATGCCAGTAAAACTTACATCATACCTTGTCATCACTTACCTCATGCTGCACCGTTGATGTATATCTAGTGTTCTACTGTGACGCGTCCTTACTGTATGCCTTGTGCCATGAAACACCATCGTAAACTCGTCATTGCTCTAGTTGCTATGGTAAACTTTGCTGATGTCCGTGACCACCGCTTCATTGCTGCTAGTGCCCTCACACATGACAATCTCATCGTTGCCAAGGCTGCCATCCTTGATATTATCAATTGCTTTTAATGCCCTACAATAATCTTCCACTACTCTAGTTGCCCTCCCCAACCGCTTTGGCCACCTTCTCTATTGCTTTAAGAGCATCTCCAAGAAAAGCTCTAAAAAGCTATCTTTCCTAAATTTTTGGGATTATAATTAAAAAATTAGCTCCAATAGATGCTCTAAATGACTCTAAAAAATAAAGGATCCTCAAAATTAATTCTTTCGCTCTCTACTTTTAGAGAGCATACATAGGGACTCAAAGAGAAACACATTTAGAGTGATTTGTATCTCAAAAAAAATCCCAAAAAACTATATAGGAAGTCAAATTTTAGAGCTACTCTTCAAGA
The DNA here is from genome assembly GCA_000418225.1 of Zizania latifolia. Taxonomy (NCBI): domain Eukaryota; kingdom Viridiplantae; phylum Streptophyta; class Magnoliopsida; order Poales; family Poaceae; genus Zizania; species Zizania latifolia. Next base: position 667,807 of record KE372621.1, on the reverse strand, counting down.
TGCTTTAATACATTGCTACTAGATCTGCCATCGCCATTGACTCTAGTTGTTCAATCTGATGTCCCTATCATCCCTAGCACGCTAGTTGTCATCCCTCTCTCTCACCTAACTTGTTGCCACTAGATTTGTTAATGCCATTCTATCAATATCTTCTTATCGCTCTGTCTGTTGTCTCTAAAACCCTAAATAGCCTCACTGGCGGATCCACACCCTTGATGATACATGCCTCATGACGCTCATGCTTGCATGTGGTTTCTAGGTAATTCAGGTAAGATCAAATATCAAATGAATATTTTAGTTAACTGAACATTGAACAGTTTTGGATGTCAAAACCGGCTTTACATTTTTAAAGACCCAAATGCTCTCACCGATTTTTCGGTTAGAACCAAATGCCACCCTCTAGGATGGAATATGGAAAATGAATAAAGATAATGTTTATAAAAATTATTTAAGGGTTTAAATTAATAAATTCAATGATAAATAACTTACACCAATTTTTTATAACTTTATATATATATATATATTAAAAAATATATTGTTTTAAAGCTTAAGAAATTGTTTGCTTGTAAATCATAATTCATATATTGAGACGAGGGGGTGTTTGGTTGGTTGCTAAACTTTACCACACCAATAGTTTGGTGTGCCACAATTTATTAAGGTAATGTTTGGATCACCGCTGCAACCGAGGTAGCTGTATTTTTGCCTCACTTTTTATTGACTTATTTCTTTGCTAAACTTGACCTAAGGTGTAGCGAACAAATTATTAGCTGTATCTTAGATAAGACTTAACAAAAAAGTATGATAATTTATAAGAGTGAACAAAACATGCCCTTCAGTCACTCAGCGCCACGGAGACGTGCAGTGGGTCAGGCCCGAACAAGTCAGTGATCGAGCGCACGCGTGGGCCTGTGTCTAGATGGGCCAGGGACGAAAGGGTGGGCTTTGTTACTGGGCCGGATTTACAATAGCAGCGCGACTAGTTTCAAAGGAAAAGGCGACAAAAACACCCAACCGATACTCTTTTGTTTCGCTGAATTTTGCAACTTTTGTTTCTGGCATCTACCCTCCACTTCCATCACTTTTATTTGAATTTTGCAAAAACATGTGTCCTAAGCACACACGCGTACACTCAGATCATAGGAACGAAGCAATGGAACAATCACACGTCAGAACTCAGAAGAAAGTGAAACAACAGTAGCTCCGTCTAGCTCGCTTCAACGATCGGCATCGCCAAATCTCGCTGACTCATCTCCTCGTTACGTCGAACCGCACGATGCAAATCCACCTCGCTCTCCAGCGTCACACAACTGAATTTAACACCACGCTTCACCAAACCAAGAACTCACCATGCATTCATACAGTTACATACATTCGCTCGTCTGCTAGTTCTGCACTGCTGTTCTTGTGCAGAGAGAGAGCCTCATCTCAAATCTCAAGTCTCAACTCTCAACTCCCAAACGAGGTTACCGAAACGGTGGCCAAACAATGGTAACTGATCCAATTATTGATATAGTTTAGCTGTAATCAGACACATTTAGCATAAAAACCGTAATTTTATGATTTATATCTACTTCGGTCTGTTCCTTATAAAAAAAATAAAAACAGCAATTTTAGGATTTTAGGAGAACCCGTCCCTTCGGTCCTGCTCCTCCGCCTCCTTGTTCGCGGTCTGCACGGCCTTGAACCACAGGAATCCCTGCGAGAAAAACCAAACGCGCGCGACGTTGCGCGTGCAGACGGATCAAATGCTGGTGAAAATGCGATGAGATCCAATGGAAATTTAGGTCGGCGAGTTCGTACGGAGGTGGGTATCCCGGTGAAGACGAAGAACCCGAGGAGAGGCGCGTACAGGGCGCTGTCGGGGCTCACCACGCCGAACACCGGCCGCTGGTTGGCGTACTCGAAGATCGAGCCGATCTGCGGATGCAACAGCAGCCAAGGGGGGAAACCCCGTCAGTCTTGAAGGATCGGCGCGTTGGTTCGAGCGGAGGAGGGGAGGAGGGGTGGTTTGGATTGGAGATGCATGCGTACGGCGGCGATGGCGGTGATGGCGGAGGCGAGCAGGTAGGCGTAGAAGGGGAGCTGGACGCCCGGCTCCTGCGCGCCGCCGCCGCCGCCGCCGCCGTCGCGGGCCCAGGGAGGGGGCTCGTCGGAGCCCGGGCGTGCCCAGGAGGGCACCTGTTCCTCCGCCTCGCCCGACGACTTGGCGGACCCCTCCGTCGCGGCCACCTGCCAGATCCGGCGCCGTATCGCCCTCCTCCCCTCCACGAGGATCGGGGCAGCTGCCACCGGGGAGGCGAGGCGGGCTTGGGGAGGCCCCAGGTTCAGGCCGGGACACCGTGAGCTGCACAGCGAGACGGTGGCTGCCGCCGCGGCCGCCATTGGTTGGTTGGATGCAAGCTCGGGCCGTCGGGCGGAGTGGCGCGGCGGAGTCAGTTGCGGGAATGGATAGGACGTGGATGGCGGACGTGCGGGCTGGGTTCCCAATATAACTAAAAAATATCTCTTTCCATTAGTTTCAAAAAAAATCAATAAGATCTTGTTTATCAGCTAGCAATTTTGGTCCACCTACCTAGAATAAGCCAGGATTTCTAGATATCAAATAGATCCTAAGATAAGTTGAAAATCATGGTAAACCGACGATGATAGATGACACAACACAACTGACGAGAGGCTAGATGACGGGGTGGTGGGTGCGGACCGTATTTACCTAGATGCATATAAGAAGGTCGGTGTTGTGCTTGAGCTCATGGTAGCGGGTGAGGAACTCCCATCATGCAACTTCGACGACAACAAGCACCTCGAGGTCCTATGTCGCGGGGTCGAACTCCCAAATAGGGGTGGCAACGAGTCAGATCAGGTCCAGGTTAGCTAATACCGGACCCGAACTCGTCCCCGCTTGGACTCGACCCGTATGCCCCCGTGGGTAGAAATCCTGACCTGAATCCAGACCCGCCAGGTCCCCGTAAACCCAATGGCTAGTGGCAGCATGGCACGGCTGGGGGTCGATGGGAGGGCGGCGGGAGAAGCAGGGGAGGCTAGCGGCGGAGGAGGAGCAGCGGTGGCACCTAAAATCGCGGATCGGGCCGACGACGTTTGTGGCGGTAGATCAGGCCGACAACGCTTGAGGATTGTGGCGCGCTAGTGCCTAGGGTGGGTGGAGTGACGCCTAGGACCTCGGGGGCGGCCGGGGCATGCCGCGGCACGGTTGGAGGCGCCCGGGACGATGGGATGTGGCCAAGCACAGGGTGCAGCGGCCTTGTCACCGGTGGCGGTCGAGGGCGGCCCGGAGCGGCGAGAAGCGGTTGAGCCTGAGCAACAGGGGATGGCGGTCCCGTCGTCAGTGGCAGCCGACACCAGCAATTGGTTTGGCCGGCACTGGCGCCATGCGTGTCGCCTGGAACTGGTGGTCTGGCCGTCTGCGCGCGTGGGAGTTGGACGGAAGGATGAACTTGGACTGGGAGTGGGAGTACACTAGGTGGAAGTCAGGGACCCGTTGGACTGAAGGTTGAACTGGGACCGGAAGTGGGACACCAGATAGAATGACTTCAGGGACCCACGGGTAAAATCATGAACCTGGACCTGGACCCAAGTTAATACGGGGCCCAACCCGTTTGACCAGTGGGTCAAAAATTAGACCTGTACCCGGCCCCAGTGGATCTCTGACCCCGTCGGGTATATTGCCACCCCTACTCCCAAACCTAGCGGTCAACATGCCCATTCTTCATTCGTAGCCACGCTTCATCTCTGCCCTCTGCGAACTTGAGCCTCCACATCATCCTCTTCTTCTGTTGAACAACCAACCAAACCAAAAGAGTTACGGTAGAGGTGAGCGAGTGGGCAGATCGATTAGAGCTAGCTGAGTGGGCACGGAGGAGCACCATCAAATTACCGAAGCCTCCACATGACACTAACTAATAAGGTCCTTACTATAGGGACTTTTAAGTCCACCCTCACATTTTTCTCATGTCCTCTCCCTTTCCTACCATATTGAACTACTCCTATTCCCCAAATATAGCAGAGAATAGTCGTTTCCTATCTCCTCCAACTCCTATACGTGGTTTCCTCCTTGCCTCCTCCGTCTTCGATACACGGCCTTGCGACTCCACAGGTCATTAAGCAAAACACATCGACAGATGGGTCTGGCCACAACAACATGCCTCACTGATCCAAGTACATCGACAAGAATAAATGATTCTCATGCCTACAGAGCGCTGTAGAAGGCGACACATGAGATGCATGTGGACGAGAAAACAGGAGCGACGACAGCGACGATAGGAATTTGCCGCCTCCACATCCATGGATTTTTTATAATTATATAATTTAATTTGTATTTTACTCTTCTAAAATTTGTACTATACATATTAATGTATATTACTTTATGTGTGGTATGATAGAATTAGGCCTATTGGATTAAAGGGAAAATTGGATCTTTGTCGTCGCGATTTTGCGAGTTTAGAGATCTATCATTATTTTTTACCTACTTGTTCTCATACCATTACAATTTTTGTGTACTTTTGACTCATGCCATTTTCTATGCGTTTTTAGACATCGGGCCAACTGTAGGCATCAGTATTTGTGTATTACCAACTATGCCCCTGTCACAATTGGATACTCTTCCTGTCATCGCCTGCCATGTTCCCGCCAGGAACACCACCTCCCCCATCTCCTTCGCCTCCGTGGGCGCTGTCGTAGAGCAAGAATGAGTGGAGCGAGAGCATGGGTGGCGCCAAGACATGGCATCCACCATTGCTCTGTTCTATCAGAAGAAGCACAATAGCATTAGCATCAAGAGCAAGAAGAGGCACCATTAGTCCACCACCATCACCACCTCTCCGATGACCACTACTCGTCACCATCGTCTGGTGCCTTGGCGAGCCTCGATGCCACCATCACACTAACCCTCTATCACTATCGCCACCATCGTCATCATCCATCTTCTCCAACCTCTTCAAGAAAGGTAGTAAAGAGCCACTACATCCACCCATCATGCCACAACCTGTCCCCTGCCTCCACCCATGCGTCGATCTAGGAAACTAGCGCCGCCTACATCACAACCCACTCGTCCATCACCACCGCCACCTCCTATGAGTACATGCGTGTAGTCGCACGTGCACACACATCAACCACCGTTTTACCCTATGTCAGAGGGAGAGGAGAGGAGGCTTCTTTCATCATGGCATCTCTATGTGTTGGCATACTATGCAAGCCTTGACATGAACGTGAAGACCGTCAAATTCATTGAATGATTCCACACTGAGCTGAAGCTAGAGAAGATCAACTCGTACATCCTGCTTCTCGCTAGCGGTGGTGGCATTGAGCCATGGCCGCTACGAGGCACTCAATCTTCTTGGCCTTCACCTTGAACCCCTTGGCCACAAGAGAATCCAGTCACGACCAGGTGGAATCGACAATACGCAAATACCGACACATATAGTTGGGTCTAATGTTTAAAGACTTGTAGAGAATGGCATGTATCAATGTACACAGAAATTATAAATGGTACAAGAACAAATAGATGAAAAGTAATAACAGGTCTCTAAACTCGCAAAATCACACTAGCACAAATCCAATTTTCCCATAGTTAGATGAATTGATTATTTATCATTCCAAATTTTGGACTTCAATTATTTGCCATTTAGTAGACTATTTGCTACCTTAAACTTTGATAATTTAATTTGTTGTCACTTTACCTACTTTAACTATTTTTTATTTTTGTTTACTCACTTGATCTAATATGAACATATAAATTTGCCCTCCTTTCTAAATAATATCATTGAAGGAAAATAGGGGATGACCAGTGGTGAAGCTAGACTCAAAACATAGGGGGGCTGAGTTTAAAGGTTCAGTACACTCAATAGCCAAAACAATGAAAATACATGAGAATCAAGAAAAAAACATTGTACTAAATAAACCGAGACAATGTGTCAACGATATTCAATTACACTTCATGAAGATTGTGGAGTAATCTGCACAACAACATGCAAAAAAAAAAATCAATACAGCAACAACTTCAAAGTTTATGATTTATGATCAATAAAGTACAATGAGCATACCGTTAAATTTGATTTAAGCACCAACATAACCCGTTTTTTCATGTCTTCAAACTGTCTTATAATTTGTTCATTTCTAACACTTTGAAATATTTGTTTCTCATTATAGCAAATCATCAAGTCATTAAGTCACTCATCCCCCATTTTATTGCGCAAATCTATCTTTATAAGACTCATGGCTGAAAAAACCCTCCAGTTGCCACGAGAAGGATCAAAGTCAACTCAATAAGACGATAGATCAAAGGAAAAGTTCTATTCTTTTCGGTTTGAACCATTTTTTTAGCCACCTTTCCAAGATCACTCAGTCCATAAAATTCTAGACTTCTTCTAACATTTAGAATAAAGTTTTGAAGTTGATGTCTTAATAACAAATAATCAGCTACTGTGAAATCTTTAGCATAGATTTCAGCAAGTCTAACAAGCTTATCCACATCAAAATTAGAGAAGGAGTTCCTCAGATTGAGAGAAGCCATGCATACTAACAACTCAGTGCTAACTTCATTAAAACAGTGATTCATCTCAAAAACAATAGAATCAATAGCAACAATGAACAACTCAAACTTGTAGAAATCTATATTTGTTACCTTTTGCTTTCTACGTGCAGATATTCCTATAGCATTAACCTCTTTTTCCATGTTTGGTGCTTTAATCTCTTATGCATCACAAAAGGACTTTACTCTTGCAAGTAATGATTTCCATCCGTTATCTCTCATATCTTGTATCTGATCTTTTACATCTATTATTAAATTCGTTGCTTCAACAATGTCTTGATCTTTTCTTTGCAAAGCACATGATAAATCATCTATAATACTTAACAAGTTTATCATCAAGTGCATGATAAATACAAAGTCAAAACTTTCTATTTTACCAATTAAACCAAATGCCCCACCATTGCACGATGGTTTAACCGAATATATACTTATAATCTTAAGGTCCTCTATGATAGCATCTCATATTTGGTATATACTAAGCAATGTTTTAAGATGTGAACCCCATCTAGTATCTCTAGACCTAGCTAAGCTACTTTCTTGATTTAGTCAACTTTTGTATAGAATTTTTTCTTCCTTATCATAGTTAGTCAACTTTTGTTCAACACTTGCTCTTTGATTCATAAAGTCCTCACACTTCATTCTTGCATTATTGTGAGAACGAGATCCATTATGTTTCTTAAATTTTTCTAAAGCGTTTTTCCATCGCTCAAAACCAGACTTAGCGAAAACTTCAATCCTAATTTTTTAGGTTTTCCTGTTCAAAGAAAACATAGCAATACAAACAAAATGCTGCATCTTTTAAAATACTATACTCCGACCAATCATATTTCTTAAACCAACTTTGTTGAAAGGATCTCCAATCACCTTGTTGCCATTTGCGAGAAATCATATGATTCATTGGTTGAGTCGGACCATTTAAAATATATGTCCTTTTTATTTGGTCCCTAATTTCAGAAGGATACCTATCAATTGGTTTGTGATTTTCAGGATCACTGACAATATCCCTAAAATTGAACTCTGCCTGACCTCTCTTCGGTTCATTATTGCTCACATCAGTTTGATTATGTAGCTCAATTGTGCGCCTATGATTCTCATTACTATTTGCATTTCCATCAGTATTTATATTCTCATCGGTATTTGCCGTGCTATTTGTGCTTGCATTGCTTGAACTTGAACAGTAGGTGAGCAATGTTCCTTTTTTAATGTTGTTAACCTAAGATTATAACAAGCAATAAGCAATAAACAAATTTATATTCTTGTAGTCTTATACGTTTACAAATAGAATAAATCTACAAATCAACATTTAATTTTAACATTACTGCAACAAAGATTCAAAACTGAAGAAGGTACGGAGCAACCAAGCAAATGAAGAAATGCACCAGATTAGCAGCCGGCAGGAGTCAGGAGACCGTCGGCGTCGGCCGCAGCCCGTAGGGGCCAAGGGGCCTGGCCGCGTGTGGGCTGGGTCACCGCCTCGCTAGGGCGCCGCTGGCCGACACGAGGGGCGCTGGGACAGGGTGGCGCGAGCGAGGCCTCAGGGGCGGAGGCGGGGCGGTGTGCCGACAATGGGTGACTGGGCGACGACGACCGGACGTCGGACGCCGAACGGGGCGAGCACTGCGCCGCGGCCTGTGCGCGTGCGCGTGCGAGTTCCGCAGTTGGCTGGACGCAACGGCTGCTTGTGCCTGGCGGCTGGAGCCTGGAGGGCTGGCGTCTGGCTGAGTTGCTAGGGTTTTGGTAGTTGGGCTGTTATTAGGCTAAAGGGCAACCGGACTGAATACTATTGGACTGCCAAAATACACTACTAATAGGGGTTACGGGCTGGCAGTAGCGGGCACGCGCCCTCTTGCCCCCCTTTATTTCCGCCCCTGGGATGGCATTGGGCAACGGCTCAATTGATAGGGAGGAGTCTAAGTAGGAGGCATCAGCAAGGCATAGCAGAGACGACATCGGGTAGCCTCGAGCAACGGTGAGTAAAATGATATTATTTAGAGATAAGAGCAAATTTGTCTTTTCATATCGGCTAAAATAAATAAATAAAATTAAAAAAAATTAAAATGGCTAAAGTGATAAATAAACAAACTGAAGTTTATGATAAATAACCGAAGACAAAATTTTACGATAACAAATAGTTGAATCCTTAAAGTTTAAGGCGACAAATCATCCAACTGGCTAGCTGATCTGGACATTGCATATACAACATTTCCACACCCATTCTCCAAAGTTGATTATCCATGGTTTTTTAGCAAACAACTTAATGCGAGAAAAAAAAAAAGAAGGTCGTCACACCTCACACCTAAAAAACAGCTCGTCGGCATGTAGAATCTACTTGTTCATCAACACCTTGACGAACTCCTTGTACTCGACGCGTCCCTCGCCGCGGGGGTCCGCCTTGCGGATCATCTCGTCGGCCTCCTCCTCCGTCAGCCTGTCGCCGTGGCTCAGCATGGCCTGCCGGAGCTGCTCCGCGGGGATCACCCCGCTCTGCGCGTCGTCGAACACGTCGAAGCACCCGGCGAGCTCCTTCTCCGTCACCCCGCCGCCCATCTTGCGCGCCGCCACGGACAGGAACGCCGCGAAGTCGATGGTGGCGCCGGAGGCGACGCCCGCGTCCGCCAGGAACCCCCGCACCTCGGCCTCGTCGACGTTCTGGCCTAGCGAGCGGAGCACCGTCACGAGCTCGCCGGTGGCGATGCGACCTGAGGAGGGAAGCGAAGCGAGGGGGGGATCAGTGGCTGCTCAGACGACGGGGGAAAGGTGCGATCTTGGTGGCCGGCGGCGGCGTCTTACCGTCCTCGTCGCTGTCGAACAGGTCGAAGATTTCTCTGCACTCGTCGACCTGTTCTTGGGTCAGCTTAGCCGCCATGACAGAGAGAGATTGTACTAATTTCACCTGATTTCTTTGTAGCAAACCGCAATGGAAGCTTTCTAGTGGAAATGAAGAAAAGGCATTTCTTTTGGCAGGTCAGAAGAGAATAAAAACTTCAAATTTCCTCTCTTTGCTTTTCATAGTCTTCAACTGCGAGTCCCCTTTTCTCAATCTGAAAAAAATCAACAAACCAATGGACTATGATTGAAACAAGGGAAATAGACAGGTTGAACAGTGGAAAAGGCGAGAAAAATCCAATGAGGGTCATCTAGTGGTCATAATATTCATATCATACTGCCTCAGTGGCATAAAGCGACGTCACGCCCATCTTTGGTTTGGTTCACTTTAGCTGTAAAGATAAAGAATCTATAAAGATGGGCCTCAATGATTTGTCACCTCTTTTAGTTAGGTTCTTTCTTATTCCAATTATGCGAAAAATGTTGTTATGTACGTTGGAAACTAGGACAGAAGATAGGCCTACCTAGCAATTATTTCTGAAACAGAATCGAAATAAGAGAAGACATGAACTAAATGGTGATAAATCATGGACAGAATATTGACCACAAAGCAGAGAAGTAGAAAGTGATGAGAAGTAGGGCCTCTTTGGAGGCTCCAGCTCCTATATCATTGTTGAAGCTTATTAGATTCTCAAAATTTTAAGCACGGAGCAATCTGCTTCAGAAAATACATATAAAGAATTGCTCATAACTCTATATCCATTTCAGGTTCATAGCTCTAACAAACACGAAAATACATTCATTTAAAATTAATCTACATTTAAAATTAATCTAAAAAATCCAGCAAAGTAGCCATGATCCAGCTTGGTTCAACAGCTGGAGCCATACCACTTAGTTTCCATGTGAGCATGTATTGAGATTCCAAGTTTCCAACAACTAAAGCCATTCGCTGTCACGGTCGACTTTTCAGTGCCTCGTTTGGTTCCAGCCTAGACAAAAAAAGCTAACACATTGCAGCTGCAAAATGCAGATGAACTGTACCCACAAGCATCCCCTTGATTTTGCGTTTGTGTGAATCATACCCAACAAACCGGGGTGCAAAGCATAGTTCGTGTAAATTTACAGATATCAGAGTCATCAGATTCTAAACGTAGACTTTTGGCCAGCTTCAGGACAGGAAACAACCAGGCAATGCATATCTTGACAAAGATCCAAAATCCAGGAAAATGATGAGCCCCAACAAATGCTATGCTCCAACAGGCGCAAGATAAACATCACAATCAAAAGAAACCAGGTATCTGATGTCGCTTCGCATGACTACACCAAATAACCCGATAGCTACTGAACATTACCACCAGCAAAATAGGTACTTAAAAGAAGCATCACAAAGTACAGCTTGTAGGCCTGACAGTTTAGTTCGCTTCAGATATAACTTATTTCGTGGGACCCCTCCTCACTTGGCCATCATGACCTTAACAAACTCCTCATAGTTGATCTGGCCATCGCCATCGACATCAGCCTCCCGGATCATCTCGTCAACTTCCTCATCAGTCAACTTCTCCCCAAGGTTGGTCATGACGTGGCGGAGCTCGGCAGCCGAGATGAATCCATTCTGGTCCTTGTCAAACACACGGAATGCCTCCTTGAGCTCCTCCTCAGAGTCAGTATCCTTCATCTTCCTTGCCATCAGGTTCAGGAACTCTGGGAAGTCAATGGTTCCATTGCCATCAGCATCGACCTCATTGATCATGTCCTGCAGCTCTGCCTCTGTAGGGTTCTGACCAAGAGATCGCATCACAGTTCCAAGCTCCTTAGTAGTGATGCAACCTGCAAAATGGATTCAGAGTTCAGCATAAGAGTCTAAATGGTAAGAATGTGCTTATCTCATGAGGCTCATAAAATTAAAAGAGTTTGGTCGTTTAATGTTATGTAGTGTTGTAAACTTGTAATATTGTTTTATGCTCATAAAATGCTTCTCACTTTCAAGCATCCATCACCTATGGGAGTTGGGATTACAACAACTTATGTAAAAGACAGATTGGTCAACAAACATTGCTTGAAAATTACCGGAACAACCACAGTATTTCAGATTTTCAGCATGAGAGGTATGGATAAAAATCATACGAAGACCAGGTAATACAAATGGAAATAACACAACAGATCAAATGCCAGCTGATTTTCTAGAATGCTGTTGCAGTCAATTTATGAATATATATATAATATACCCTCCTTTTAGATGAAAATTCGAGATTTACCCTTCATGTCCCTGACATGTGGGCCAGGAGAGTAAATCCTTAATTTCCATCTAAATAGAGGGTATATAATCTATTTTTCCAATTTGTATTAGGAAGAATCATTGACCATAGAACATGAACCATAGAATGCATATAGGCTATAAGCTATAGGCCAGAAGAGACAACAACATGAAGCAATAAGAATGGGCTATGCGCAGTCAATTAGGTTATTTCCAGCCACCATAGTAAAATACGAACAAGCTATATATCTAACTCAAGAATCATTATGTATACTAGATATGACAGAAATCACCGATCAGCCAGCTTGCATCTAATACTTGTGAAAACTGAACTTCTCTAATTCTCTTGCATAAGACTAAGGAATAATCATTCAACAGGGAAGGGAAATACTTCAACAAATGGGTACAACTACAATAGAGTATGCCAGAAAAGAGCACTACTCTATGTGTTAAATGTGGGTCCAAGGGCTCCATTAATGCCTAGTTTCTCTTTTGTGATGATGTTTATGCAAACATTATATAATCCATAGTTCTGTCAATGCTCGTGCCATACAAAGACAGCTATTAACTGCGACACTAGAATTTTTCCTTAAAATATTAGTCATTGACACCATACTGCTATAGCACTATTGGAGGACCAGGCATACAATTTGGTAGATTCCACGCCCTATTTTCAAAAACCAGACAGCATAATTGACCGAACTCCACCAACTACTGCAGTCTCGAGTACTCAGTGCTAGATCATGTGAACTAATGTTCACGCCATAGTACACAAGATATGGTCTGGTTCATAAAATCGCTGTACGGATCTTCCTTTCAAATCAATAACCGTTGCCGCTCTAAACCCCTCTAGTACAGGCAACAAATTGCTGAGCCCAAGTCTTTCCTCAAAAGCAATCTACCCTAAACAGATCATATACCGAAACACAAATTTCACCCATCACCACGCCCACAAATCATACCACCTGCACAACAAACAGCTAAACGAGGTGAAGATCCCGCCATGAGAAAAACCATCACGCGCGCGTCCGAATTACCATCGAATTCACTCCACAAATCACCGAACCCTAACCATCACAGCGCAGGGCCGACCGGATCTAGAGCCCTAAACGCACGAAACCCGACAGGAACACTACAATTCAGCCAGATCGGGAGACACGGAGCTCGATCCGCCCGCCTGAGACCGGGGCAACGAGCGCGGGAGACGAGACACAGAGAGAGAGAGAGAAAAAGGAGAGGAGGGGGAGGTGGGTTACCATCGCCGTCCTTGTCGAAGAGGCTGAAGGCCTCCTTGAACTCGGCGATCTGCTCGTCGGTGAGCTGGTCCGCCATGGGGGGCGGCTTCGAGAAGGTTCCGGAGGAGGAGGAGGGTGGGCTCGAACTCGAAGGGGGAACGCGTTGCAAGGTCGGGATGGAAATGGCCTCCCTGTGGCTGGCTGGGCTTTATAGGCAGCGGCCACAACAGGGTCGGTCGCTGCGACGACGGTTTTTGTATCCGGTTCCTCTTACCTTTTCCCTTTTTTCCATCCTTTGTCATTTGGCGATCTTTATTCCATGTTCTATTTTGCTCTTTTTTACTTTAGATTGAGTGAGGATTGTTTATGCTCTGTTCCTTTTTGAGTTGATCTAGTTTCAGGATATATTTTCGTTCAATCATATGAATTTTATAAATTTTGAGTTTTGACAAGCGTTGGTGCATAGAGAAGCTAGAGCGGGAAGAACTATTGTCACTGTTTTTTATAAGTCGTTTTAGGCTGTGTTTGTTTCAGTTTTTTTAATCAGCTTATTTAAAAGTTGTAACTTTTTTTCGTACAAACTGAAAAAGCTATGAAAGTTACTCCTATCTCAACTTTCACAGTTTTTCGGTCTAAACTTCGTAAAAATTACCCATCGTGTCATTGAAAGTTTAAAAAGTTAATTCCATCCTAATTTTTATAATTTCTCAGCTTTTTCACAACTCACAGCTCACAGTTGTTTTTTTCAGAATCTACATCTTAACCAAACACACCCTTAGACTTCTTAATTACTTTTTTATATTTTCTCACATGTTTGTTATTGTTAAATAAATGTTACACTCTAACAAATAAACAACTCTTTTTTCTGATAAGAATAAATAAGAGTTAATGAAGTCATTGAATTGATTTTTTAATTCTTATATATACATCTAAAATGACTTTTAAAAGGTCTAAGACTACTTTTAAAAGGAATCAAAGAGAGTACCATAGAAGGTTGAGCAGATGAGGTGCAACGTCCGGATTCCTCCGTTTGAATTCCTCCTCTTTTTTCCTCCAAATCTTTCTCTCTCTCTCTCTCCATATTCTTGGGAAATTATCAGAGACTAGTAGTGTGAGATCAGTGCCCTATGTGGGCCACCTATGTCTGTCTATTCTTTCTCGGCCCACCTCTCTATTCCTTTTTTCTTCTTGGGCCAGCAGCAGCCGGCCTAAATCAGCCCAAGGAGGCAAAGCCTCCTAGGTTACTCTCTATAGAGCACATCTCCCTCACGCGCGTCTCCATTATTGGAAATAAATTCCATGAGATCAAATTAATCTGATGGCAGGGCTGTTTCTCGAACATGACGGCCCATAAAATATAGAAACTCTCAAATTATATATATACATGTGTATATGCGTGTTAAAAAAATAGATTAAACTAACTACTTCTATCAGTTTATAACTGTACTAGTCCTATCAGTTTAGGAGGACAGTAGATAGTCAGGTAACCTATGTAATAATATTCATCAATCATTCTTAGCTCCTGCCTCATAATCTTCTTCTTATTCCTTCCTGTCGCCCCAAGCGCTAGGGAGAGAGAGCCTAATTTCATGGATTCTTAAGAAATTTGCATTTAGTTTCTTCGATTTGCAACGAATCGTCTCAACATCTTCTCATATCAAAACTATATATGTACGACGTATATATGTACAACTATGATGTACTGTTCATGAATGGTGAACTTTGTTATAGCTTTTTTTTTTCTTTCGTTCATTATCAAATATCAAGAGGAGATCAATATCAATAAATCAACTTAGTTACTGGGTTGACACCTTAGGTGTGATTTTGTTTAGTTGGTTTTATTAGTAATTGCTACTCCATCCGTCCCAAAATATAAGGGTTTTTAGCTGGGTGAAGTGCGTGTGGATCCAAAAATAGTTAGGTAGAGTAATAAGTAATAAAATTTAAGGATAGTATGTGTGTTTTAAAGGTAAAATTGATTTTTTACTAGTATTAAGTTGCTATATTTAAAATAAAGTTTGAACTCTACAAGATAATATATTTTGGGACGGATAGAGTAAATCTTTGCACCTATTCTTAAAAGGTTAATGGATCTCTAGTTTTTTGCCTAGGGCCTCCAAAATGTTAGGAATGCCCCTATATGGTGGCAGAGGATGTAGGAAATAAATTTTATATGGGTGAGTGCAAAGTCTTTTCTATGGTATCTCATTTAGATTAATATAACGTGAAAGACTGAATTAATCCGACGACTCCAGACGAGATTCTCACGATGAGTTTGTAGGTCACCCCACGGAATTTATTTCCATCATCGTCACCACATGAGCCATGGCCGACAAGATGTACCAGCAGACAAGCAGTATACATACTGTGCGAATTTTGCATCCTACACTGCTAACTTCCTTTAGCTTACCTTGCTAAACATGATCAAATCGATTTCACTTTTAGTTAACCTATTATCACCTCTTTTACTTGCATTAGTTTATATGGTCATTGTTTTTTTTTTCATAAAAGAACATCTTCAGCAACTTTTGGTGATAGCACACATGGAACAATGGAGCATAGCAGTTCAAACTTTTGGCTCAGAAGATCAGCTGGAATTTTGTGTAACTGTTGAGCTTTTTGACAAATGCAGGTAGCTTGTGATAGCAAGACCTTACCTCTGATGTCTCTCTGTCAGCATCCACATCATGTACACTGATCATCATTTCCTTTCCTAAATTCCTTGTATGTGTTATCCACATCTCCAGCAAATGAAGACTTCCAACTTTATCCAGATGAAACATCTGAATTGTCAAGTAGCTGCTGGCTTCACAGAGCATAAAGAACAGATATTTGCTCAAACTCAGTGACTTCCATGCATCACTTGACTCA
>KE372621.1:617502-627556 GCA_000418225.1 Zizania latifolia | reverse complement strand
TGCTCCCTCCCCGAGCTGGCCGCCGTCGCGCTCGTCGGCCGGTGGTGAGCATTGCCGCCGCCTTTGGACCCGTACTGCTTCCTGTCCATCGACGGCGCCGCCACGGATCGAGCTTGCTGGCTAACTAGCTAGATGCACACAAAGCTAATTAATGGCGGCCAGGTTATTATTTCCTTAATTGGGACTAGCTACCTCTCACATATATGAGTGGCCAATGGACTGGAAGTGGAAGTAGTAATGCTCGCTCGGTTGCGGAAAGGGTCGGCGGGTATAAGAAGGCCGGCCGGCGGTTTCCAGTTTTAGTAGAAACGAAAGGGAAGCGATGGATGTAATCGGAAGTAACAGTACGAAGCTACATCAGCAGTGGAAACAGGCATGGACAGTTCGCCCTTCATATACAGGTCTTGCTTGCTACAGGTTTAGCGTTTCAGATTTAGATTTTTTTGTTAAATCTAGCTTAAAAAATCTTTGATATGGAGATGTAAATATATTAAGGTATTTAGTTAGATTAAAAATAAAAGTTTAAATTATTTTATTATATCATGTAAACCTCAAATACAACATGAATCTCAGAGTTAAAGCTATACCAAATAGACTCATACTTTCTCTATCTTAAAATATAATAATCTTTAAACTTATGTATATATATTAAGGATATGTGCAAAATAACTATAATATATTTCTTGGGTATGTGTGGATTTAGACCCAAAAATAATTAGCTAGAGTAATAAGTAATAAAATATCATTACAAATACTTTAGATGTGAAATCAATATTTTACTAGTACTAGATTTATATTTATGATAAATTTTAAACATAAAAAACATTATATTAGAGGGGTGGGAGTAGTCTGGACTAGTATGTCTAAATTTTTTCATCGAAATACTATACAAAATTTTATCACCGGAGTGGGGGAGCCAATAAGTGAAACAGTGCTGGCTCGATCGGTCTCTCGATCTCTCGATCAATGCAACGAAAAAAAACAGGAGAAAAAGATGCCGTACAAGACTACAAGGGAGCGCCAATGGATAATAGAGGCAGGAAAAGGTGGGGGTAATTTTTTAGTATACGGTGGTAATAAAGTATCATGCTAATAAAATAAATGATTTTATGGTTATTGAGAAGGTGAACTATATTTTTTATGTTAATTAACACTAAATAATGTGATATCTTTTGGTATCTCCTTAACGACCGTAAAATTTTTCTAATAAAATTAGTATCAAATTAATAAAATTGGTATCAGATTAGTTATCAGTATTGGTGTTGAAATAACTAGTTATTACTATGGTCTAGTCTGATTTGATATTTATTGTGTCGTTTTTATAAATTAGTGGCTAGCGATCTTCGAAAATCACTGTAATAAGACCGGTACCGTAGTTTTGTATGTCTAACATTTTCGATAGGATGTTGGTTACATCACGATATGGTGGAATAGTTGTCTTGTGATATATAGCCGTGTGTGATCTTCTCTATATCTAATCTAAATGGTAGAAATTTCTCAATCCATAAAGATGAGTGGAGTTTCGGAAACTAGCTTTACTCTGTCTACGTGATAATTTTCGTGCTGATATTTGTTTTGCGTAAGCGATTTTTAATCTAGGTTTCTGAGATTTTTGGTGTTGATAGTAATGTCTCGAGACTTTGTAGCAGCCTGTTCAATTGTGCCTAATCTTTTCCATTTCAGATAACTTTACGTGTGGTTTCGAGTTGCTTATAGCAAAAGCATAAAAATGTAAGGTGTAAATGTGCATTTCACATGACAAATGCCAATTTTATCGTAGGCGTAGGCATCGGGTATGGATTTGGTTTCAATTGTATGCTCATTGATTTACGGATTGAAGCACCCGATTAAGATCGGATCAGATATAGGTTTAGCTTTTCCCGTGTGGCTATATCCATGGATTTACTCATTTAACAATATGTCCAGTAATAAATTTCTATTAGTAATATCATATATACACAATAAAATTAAATGTTATTAACATTATAGTTTATATTATACTTTATGAGTTAAATATTATGCATATACTCATTACGATAAAAATGAGTAATAATATTATTGTCAACCCATGGGTTACTTGTTAAGTTTAGGTTACATGTGATGCATGTATGAAGTTATATGTAGGTTTTATAGGTGTGGGTTTAAAAATATTTCATAAATTTATACAGTGGATAAGTTTTTACCCTTGCGTGGGTCAAACTAGTATTTAGTATCAAAAACTAAAGTGTGCACGATCCATGTGAATTCTGGCACATTTCATATGCATGAACTACTCTTTCCGTTTTATAGTATTATAATCTAGGTTCGAATTTGATATTTCATATGTATAGACTACCTTATCTTTCCATTCTATCTTATAATACTATAACCTAGGATCAACTTTGATATTTTATAGTACAACGAATCTGTATAGTATCATATTGTCTAGATTTGTTGTATTATAAAATATTAAATTTGATTATAAGTTATAGTATTATGAGACGTTCGAAAGGAATAAAATTTTAGTTTAAAATTCTGATATATTCACATAAATTGGGCTGAAATTCTACACTACCAAACTAGTGCCGAGGGGTGGGGTAAGAACACAAAGGAGTATCTGATACGAGCAGCAAGGCTATTACAGCAGAGCTAATGCCACAGGGAGAAAAGCGCGCGCATCAGAGCCACCCAACCGCAATCAATGCGCCCGCGAAACCCCGTGACGTGGCGCTCTCCCATTGGCCTCCGTCTCGTCACGGTGGGCCACCACGCTGACGCCAATGTACAACCAATTGGCCCGGAACTTTTCTCACCGCCCGCCCTCTTTTACCCGCACAGCGGTATGTGAGCCGGTGCCACAGACAGGCGGGGGCCCGCTGTCGGTGGGGCCTGTCTCGCGGGTACCTCGCCCGGCGAGTCTGCGAGGGGGACACGCCCTCGTGGCCATCCAATCGCGGGCGGGGCAACGGGTGACCGTTGGATTCTCTGCTCCCGTCGAGGCGTGGGCCCCACCAGTCACCGGCTGTCGCCTCTTTCCCACGCGACTGCGCCCACCCAACGAGACAGACCGGCGGGGCCCACCTGCTCCCTCTCATCGTTTTCGCAAAGATGTTGTAGCGCCCTTGCACCTATGCTCCTAGCTACCCTCGAACAACCTAATCGAGTTTTTCTTCTTCTGGCTTATGGCTGAAAAAACAGTTGGTACTCTGTTTGGCTCGGCTTGATTTGTACTTGAAATGAATTGAGCTCAATTCTGTCTTTTGCTCGATATCAAATCGTGTTGACCTCGAGTTCTGCTCGTTGGCTCATCAATATATTGATGACATATATTTTATAGTTTTAGCTAACAAAATATTTTATTTAAGTGACACCTAATATTTTAAAAAGTTGATAGTGTGAATACATTAATTTATATTATTATTATTATTTATAGAACATGAATGGCTTATTATTCAACTATGCTTTGCTTTTTATTAACTGTTCAATTTGTAAGTATACAGCATAATTTTTATTAATCACACAAATTTTATTATTAGATATAAGACACATAAATATATATGCTTAAATTTATATATCTCAATTTAAATTCTACATTCATCATATAATCATTATTATTACACTCACGAGTCAACCCAAGCTAGGCTCAAGCCACTAAACAAGTCAAGCTTAGGTTTTAACTCGTTTCATGAATCAAACCAAACTGAGCTCGTGTTCTATTGATTCACACAAAACCGAACGAGCCACTTCCAATCCTAATCTCTTTGTCCATTGTTTTTTAAAAACTGACTAGATAACCGTAAAATCAGTAATTGTTAACCGATCATTCAACCACCACCATCAGTGACTTGTCAAGAACGGGTTTTGTTAATACTGTTCTCCAAGCAAAGCACCAGATGAGAGGCGTAGGGTAGTTGTGCGTTACGACTCATCTCCACCGTCGGAGTTTCAACGAACAGATCAGATCAACTCGTCCGCAGAACGCCTGTACAAGTGACGCGGGAACAGTATTGGTCGGTCGCTAATCTGGAAATGCTTCCAGTCTAGAAATGTATTTTTACAGTATTCTACAAATCACTGTAGTGTCAGACATAAATTGTCTGCACAATGATGGTCCAGACAGCTAGCCCATGGTATGATAACAATCCACAGTTAAATTGTTTTTTATTAGGAATTATGAAATTCATAATTAATAATGTGAAAAAATGATTTAAGAGCTTCAATTTATTAAATCCTGAAATTGCAAGCTGGTGATATCTGTGTACATCTGGTTAGAGAGATGAGATAGTACAGATCAGAGATGAGAGCTTATACTGACAAGATGACAATGAGCCACATTCATCCGAGGCTCTATGAGCATTTGCATTGCTGCCTTTGAAATTCGCTTCTTCACATCATGGTCAAACTTTGTTGAACAATTTCAAACTGTTTAGAGAGACTGTTTTAGCCCAATTAACAAATTGTGTTACAAAGGCAACTTCAGTAAAGAGTATGAACAGTTCTATCTGTCCAACTGAGGTGACTACAAGAACAGAACCCACACACCCATTTGTCATCGTTGCTGGTCGCTTCCCCTCCCACGGCTATATTATATAGAATAGAGTTTTTTTAATATTTTTTTGCTCGGGATTATATCCCTAAACTAACACTATATCAACCGGTTTTGTCGAATGTTGAAATAGCGAGAATATACAATATAACTAACGATTGATAGAGTCTAGAATTTGATCGTTAGTCTCTGTCGATCTTTGTTTGGCGATAAGAGCCCTTCGCCGATTTGTCACCAAATCTTCGGTCAAGACATTATGTATCTCGATCATAGTTGTTGTAGTGTCGTTATGACGATGATATCCCGATGTGGCATTTTTTTGGCTATTCACCACAGGATCGCTACGACGTAACCGATCTATGGTAGCCGACATAAGCCTGTGGTGTTCCTATGACATTCTATATCACCTGCAATGGCTGTGGTAGCCGCCATATAAGGTGTGCACATTTACTTACCTATTGCCCCAATTCTTTAGCCTTAGCCACTATCATCCAATCCCCATCGTCTCCCATTGCTGCCTACCGCCAAGCCAAGCCCATGATGGCGTCGCCACGCTCATACCTCGGCTTCGCGATGCTCCGTTGGGTGACAACATGAGGCGACAGGGATTGGGCAAAAAAAGAGTTGACGAGGATTAGGCGACGACTGCTGGAAGATAAGGGAAGAGAACTGATAGGCAATAGCTAGTGATGTTACTCTCTCTTATCTCCTCTTTGTGTGCTCTCTATGTGCTACGTACTATGTTGTGCTACTACTATTAAGGCTTGGATATTGCAAACTACTTCTATTCTATATTGTGCCACTATGTTATGCTATGTGTGCAACTGATATATATGACTTTAGAGAACAATCAATGGATCGTACTAAAGATGATGGACATAACATATATATCTCTAACAATTTCGATGAGTTTGTATTGGATTTAGATGACTTTTGATAGCCATGAAGTATTTTTTTCTACATTTGCATTACTACATTTGCTATATTTGTATTGCTGGCTATTTTACATTTACATGTCCTAGTGGTTCTAATGTATTTGATTGTTCATCATACTGATGTGTTTGTGGTGTCATCACATCATGCGCCATAGGCACTATACGTAAACCATGTTACCATAACAACCTTAGTCTCAACCGTTAGTTTGGCAGTTGTTGGTATAATAAATTATCACACAACAGGTTCAATGAGCCTCGAATGGCTCAAGACTTTAGTCGAAGTGTTTAGATCTGGTTCAGATCTCCGAATAGAGTAATACCCTACGTTCGAAAGTATGTGTATTTTAGTAAGATGAAATGTTTCATAGTCCTCTCCTCAGTAGTAAAGAGTGGGTATTTATAGACATAATTGATAGAGAGTAATACGTTATTACCCTCTACTTACAACCGACTATGCCTGTAATATACAGTACAAATACATATAGAGATAACATAGTAAAAGACTAAACGTAGTGCTGTAAAGTATACGTCCCGTCAGAAGGAACGTATACCCTCGGTATTGAGCTTCGGGCTCCGAAGCGGTTTTTAGGCCTTCGAGGCGATATCGTCGAAGGCTTCGCTCCGGAAGGCTTTGGAGATCTTGGCTTCGGGGGTCTTGGAGGACTTAGGAGAGCTTCTTAGGCTCCAAAGGGATGCGGTTCGAAGCCCTTAGGACTTTGAAGGGTCGCCTAGATCCTTAATTAATCTCTAATAACTTCTTGAGTACGGCGGAAAGTAATTTCCTCAACAACAGTGTTCCTCTTACCAAACCAACAGTTAACATGAGTCTATATTTTTTGAAATGACATCTAAAAATTTAATTTTGAATAAAAATAGTTTTTTTGGAAAAAAAAAGTATAGAATTGCCCATGAAAACATGACATATGCGTTTGTGTGGACTCGTGTGCTTGCTCTCTCCTAGCTAGTAACCCTGAACTGAACTGAAGCATCCTCTTTTGAAACCGTCCATAATCGAGCTCCTTCTCCTTGCCATGACCACTAGCCTCTAGCCTTCTATAGCATAACATCGCATCGTTTTTGGGAATTCGTCTTCGCGATGTGTTTCTTGGGATTTGTCTTCGAGTCACCTTTCCTCATCACTAGAACGGTCAGCGCGCTTTGCACGTTCTATCCATAAGAGAAGTGACAAGAATTTAAAGAAATTACTTAATGAGTTTGAGTCAACTTAAGATTGGTCTACTAATAACATGAGTTAGTAAGTTCTAAAAAAGCAAGGGTATTCTCTTCACAAAAATGAGATAGATATAGCACGCATGCTATGGCGAGCAGAGAAATCTCCCCTGTCACTGACGCATGCACGAGGAACGAACAGCATGCACGCACACACAAACACCAGGAAACAGAGAAATCCATCACGCGAGGAATAAACTGCATGCATACACACAAATACCATGAAACAGAGCAATACATCATGTGTCTCCAGCAAAGGAGCACAGCAAACCACGGAATTGAGATGAGAGAAAACTATGGCCACAAGGTCTGCAAGAAATCAAAGCAGGAAAGAAAGAAACCAGCTATTGCTATTGAAACATGAAGAGCTAATAGAAAAGAGATGACATAAACTGTTTTGGGAGAGGAGCAGTGCTGCCTGCTGTAGGAATGATAACAGACCATGGGTATGCCATGGCTAACGATTAAGTGCCACACAATAGTTTAACAATCATCATGATTCAACCCAAAAGTAGCTACTACAGATAGAAGCAACTAAACAAAAGGTATTTCCAAAAGCTTTTAAACGGAAAGCCACGATCCACAACAATAGATGAAACGCTACTTCGACTAAAACAGAACTAATTCTGCCTGCACTAAGGATCGCCTGGCACGCTACATTTGAAAGAAAAAGCAAATGAGTAAGGGATATAGAATTACAAGAACATAGCTGTATTTAAAAGAAAAAGTAAATCAGTAAGAAGGAGAACCACATGAAAATGAACAAACACCGCACATTTCCCTATACCTGTCATCAGCACTCTTGGTGTTTCCTTTGAACAGCTTCTTAACAAGAGGTTGTGCTGAATAAGACTGTCCTCTGCAATACAATTATAGATTCAAGGCCATTGCATGTAAAGTAGTGGCACAAACATAGCAAGCTCAGTTATATAGCGTACCTCTTTTTGGGAATGACTCTAGCAGCTATAGAAGAAATCACCCAAGAAGGTCAATGCAAGGCAAGGCTGAAATCCATAGAGAAACCAGCAAAGATCACAACAACAAGCCTCCCTGCATCACAGAGACACAATGAGCAACCTAGAACATAAGTGGACAAAAAACAAGCGAACAACAACTATCAGTCACTGTGGATAGAACCAAGCAAGAACCCCTAGGCATGAAGAAGCCAGAGGAAATGGATCAACGGAAGCATGAAAGCTATTTAGCTTGATCATGAACACACTGTGAAGTATGCCTCAACAGTGGACGACATGGGCAACACAGTATACGGCATGGGCAAAGTGCATGTGTGTCCATCTAATGATGTTTAATGAGTACTATTAGTAGCTATAGGCATGTCCTGTGGGCTCATGTATAGCAACACAGTTGCACTGCACATACAGGGCAAGCCATCTCTCATTAAAACATATATTAAAAGAAGCATGGATGTATAGCAACACAGCTGCACTGCACAGAAGCAGTGAGACACTTGTGAATGCGAGAGGAAAACCTCACTACTCCTTTTAATTTTTCATGTTCTTCCCCAATTAGTATGAAACCCTTCCGATTATGACTAAAATTGAGTAGTCAGACACACAATTGGTAAAATTAAGTATTCATTAAACATCATTAGAAAGGAATAACACAGATTCATAAGCTCGAATAAATTCCCCAACTTAAAACTTAGAACCCTAACCCTAATTTAAACATAAGATGAAGTTACTTAGCTCAAAAGTTAAAAATCATCACGGGGCATTAGTTTAGTCCATAATTTGAAGGATCATTGTCGTCGCTGTGGACACCGTCACCGTAATGAAGCCAATGCACTGGCATCACCAAAGCCACCGCCATCATCTTGAACCCTTCTACTCGTCATCGTGGGCATCGCGCTCAGTTTTGGGCGGGGCTCCGACAATGACTTGGGGAGTAGCGGTGGCAGCGGCGTTGCGGTGGGACGGCCGGCGAAGCAGTGAGGCGAGGGGAGAGATTGGAGGAAGAAGGAGCAGCGGAGTTTTCGCGAGGGGAGAGGTTGGGAAGGAGCAGTCAACACGCGCAATGCACAGGCCAAAATTTTCCTTTGCTTGCCTCCTGCATTCAAGTGGCGCACTGCATTCATCTCATTGAATGCAGCGAAATGTGCACAGGGAAAAGCTAAAAAGTGCTGCACATCTGCACAAGAAAAAGCTAAAAAATATCGCACATCTTATCTTATAGAGTAAAATACATGACCGGTTCATAAACTTGCGTCGATGTGTCAAGTAGGTTCACGGACTTAGAAAATGCAGATTAGGGCGCCTAAACTTGTCTAAGTGATCTAATCTGGTCCAACCGCGCGTTTGACCCTCTCCGCGCCTACGTGGCTTGCCAGGTGACGCCTCCGTGGCGATACGTCGCCCGAGCCCGTAAATGAGTCAGCTCGCGCCATCTCTTTTTTGTGTTTTGCCCCCTACCCGGCATCCCCCGTTTTTTTTTCACCCCACTCCTCTTCTTCCCCGGTTCACTGGCCGGCGACGCCATGGGTGCCCCTCCTCCGCCGCCCATCTTCCGTAGCTCCAGCAAGGCCCTTCACCGCCGTCCCCTTCTCCGGCGACCATCCAATCGGCTTTCGCCACCCCTTCCATGGTAGATGGCAAGGTTCATTGGATTTTTTGACAAGTAATGCTAGATGGATGGATGTTTATGGTGCTGTCTGAAATTTGCCAGAATTTGTATACAAATGATTCCATTTTGTCCACCCAGCTGCAATACTATTTCATTCAATCATTCAAAATTCTCAAAATTCTCAGAACTATAATCAAACAACATTTCATTCAGAATTCTCAGAATTTCTCATTTCAGTGCATACTAACAATTTGCATACATTTGCATTGCTAACATTCTCAGATCAACAACAATTCTCAGAATTACATTTGCATCATTTTCATTGCTAACTTTTTAGATTTGCATTGATTCAAACATATCAAATTATCAAAAATCTATTTTTGTTCTGCTCTGCATCTTCAACATTCAAGCTTCTTCCAGCTGCTCTTCCTCCAGTTCCTCTCATGCTACAGCTACAACCAATTCCTCCTATCCAGCTACTACAAAGTCCCAGCATCAATTCCTGTCACCAAACCACACAAAAAAATCACAATTTTGCTTCCATCCAACCATCAGTACCAGCTAACCATGCCAAATGACAGAGACAGAGAGAAAAAGATGGAGAAGGGCAGGTGCATTGTCTGCGCCAACTGCTCCAGATGAGAGGGAGAGAGATGGCCAGCTCATCGCTGTCGTTGGTGTGTGCCGGAGCAAGTCTAGGGTTTTAGAGGTGGCCATGGCAGGGGAGGGGAGGGAGTCTAGGGTTTTAGTGGCGGCCATGGCAGGGCAGACATGGAAGGGGCGG
>KE372621.1:560311-593172 GCA_000418225.1 Zizania latifolia | reverse complement strand
ATGACGAGCGACGCCGTGGCGGCCCATGCTGCTTGCCGCCGTGACAACCCGCCGCCGAAAACTTGCCCGGAACAACCCCTAACGGCTAGTTCACCCGATCCCTGGACGGCGGCGTCCGATCGCAGCCGTTGGTAGAAAATCCGCCCCATCCTGGCCGTCGGTTCTCCTGACCGTTGGAGCCACGTCTCCCCGTTAAAGCTCGAACCTGTCCCCGATGGCACAAGGCGAAAATTCTCTCTGATCCAAGCAAGAACACCAGCAGCAGCAGCAGCAGTAGTAGTAGCAGGGAAGACGAATCATCCCGGGTTGGGAGAGGTGGAGAAGAGGGAGACCCGGTCGCTGCCCGCCTGCTTATCGCCTGTTCTTCCGGAGTTCGCCGGAGTTCTTGGCGTCCGGCGTTCTTGAAGGCGCCCGGAGGAAGAGCTGCGACAGGAGGCTGTACGCATGGCTACAAGGCACCAGCGCGCGGCTGCCGCTCCGCAGCCGGCGAACAGAGGTGAGCCTTGTGTTGCGTTGATGTGTTGTTCCGTGTTCTTGATTTGGGGGCTGCTCTGAACTTGGGTTCGTTGGGGGTTCAAGTTCTGATGATCTGTTCGATGTTCCGATCAGTACGATTCATGTGGAAAAATCGAGTTTTTACCTTTTAGTAGTCCTTCAGCAAGAACGGATTTGTGCTGCCATGTCCATTCGATTATTTCGATACGAGCTTTTTTTATTTTTTCTGTTCTTGTCCGATTCATGAATCAACAATGGATCTTTTTTAGCTGGCCCGGTTTGTTTGATCTAGTTTTCTTGATCCATTTGGTTCGATTTGTCGAGTGTGGATGCAATCCTGTTCCTAAATTTTCTCCGGCGATGGTCAGGTGCGGCAGTCCCAGTGGGAAAGCAGAAGGCCGCCGCCGCCGCCGCCGGTGCAAGAAACCGGCAAGCTCTGGGTGATATCGGCAACGTATTGAACGCCCATGTGGTCGACGGGTAAGCAACAAGATATCTTTTCAACCTTCCGTATCCGTTCTTCATCGCATCTCCTCTCTGAATCGTCGTCTTCTTCACCACAACAGCAAGATCCAGCTGCCGGAGGGGATCAATCGCCCCATCACCAGGAGCTTCGGCGCCCAGCTCTTAAAGAAAGCTCAGGAAAACGCCGTTCCGGCGAACAATGCAAGGGTGAGCCACCACTGGGTCTTCGGCTTCTCATCTTCTTGCAAATTCAGAGCATTTGATTTGATCCCAAATACGCTCGCAGGTTGTGGTGCAGAAACCGACCAAGAAGGATCCTGCTCTGAAGCCGGCAAGAAAGCTCGTACCTCGTCCTGAAAACAACGCCACCAAGGTCAGCTTCGGCGCCGGCGCCGGCGCCGGCGAGAACAAGAAGCCCGTCGAGGACAAGAAGCCGTCGGAGGGTGCCGGCAGCAGCGGCGGCTCTGCCCACAAGTACTGCAGGAAGAAGGTCGTGAACACGCTTACATCTGTGCTCACGGCTCGTTCTAAGGTGAGTAACCAACCGATCAATCCGACATCTCTGCTTACTTGTGCAGTTGTGCTTGCTCCTCCTGCGTTGAAGCTGAATTTTGCTCTTGTTAATGGCAGCATGCCTGTGGCATTACTGAGAGGCCAAAAGAACTCGTCGAGGACATCGACAAGCTCGACGGCGACAACCAGCTCGCCGTGGTGGACTACATTGAGGACATCTACAAGTTCTACAGGACAGCACAGGTAACTGTAACTTCCTCATCTTTTAGCAGGATTTTGTTCAAGTGAACTCTCCCAGATTGTTCTGACAGTGTGTTTGCTTCATTCTGTTTGTGCGTGTCGCCAGCACGAGTACCGGCCGATTGACTACATGGGCAGCCAGCTCGAGGTGAACCCCAAGATGCGAGCTATCCTCACCGACTGGATCGTTGAGGTTCACTACAAGTTTAAGCTCATGCCGGAGACCCTCTACCTCACCATGTACGTCATCGACCGGTACCTCTCGCTGCAGCCCGTGCTGCGCAGGGAACTGCAGCTTGTCGGCGTCGCGGCCATGCTGATCGCCTGCAAGTACGAGGAGACCTGGGCGCCGGAGGCAAGGGGCCAAAAATTCCACCTTTGCTTTTCACTGCTCGTTCATAGCTCTCTTGCACTGAACAAGAACAGCTCTTGACTGGTGGACTGCTCTTGTGCGCAGGTCAGCGAATTCATCTGCATCTCTGACAACGCCTACTCGCGGTACCAGATTCTTGCCATGGAGAAGAACATCTTGAACATGCTGCAGTGGAACCTCACTGTTCCCACACCTTACGTCTTCCTGGTGCGGTTTGTCAAAGCCGCTGGAGGCGACAAGGAGGTAAAAGAGCTGGAATGCGATCACCCTCTGTAGTTCTGTCGATGCAGGTGTACCATTGAATTGATTTCTGAACCAGACTTCTTCTTCTTGTCTCTGTGAATGCAGCTGGAGCATATGGCGTTCTTCTTCGCAGAAATGGCCCTGAAGGAGTACGATCTGGTGTCGCTGTGCCCATCACTGGCGGCCGCCTCTGCAGTGTACGCAGCTCGATGCACGCTGAAGAAGAGTCCCCTCTGGACGGACACGCTCAAGCACCACACTGGTTTCAGCGACTCCCAGCTTATGTATGTTCTGAAAACTTCTGAATTTTTATTTCTTTTCTTGAACCTGAACTTCT
Source organism: Zizania latifolia (assembly GCA_000418225.1). Lineage (NCBI taxonomy): Eukaryota > Viridiplantae > Streptophyta > Magnoliopsida > Poales > Poaceae > Zizania > Zizania latifolia. The sequence goes on along the minus strand of KE372621.1, from coordinate 590,506 downwards.
GAACGTTTGTTTCTTGAACTTGAAGTTCTGAACTTCAGAAAAACCTGTTAACTGACAATGTTTTTGTCTGATGATCGTTGGATGATTGCAGGGATTGCGCAAAGGTCCTTGTTAACGCGCATGCCACCGCTCCTGAAGGCAAGCTGAAGGCGGCGTACAAGAAGTACTCAACTGTGCAGTTTGGGTGTGTCGCTCTGCGCCCTCCGGCAGTTGGTCAAGTCTAGGATTTTACTGTTTCGGTTTCGGTTTAGAAGACTATGATGATGCAAGGACAGCAAGTTCATCCTGGCATTATTTAAGATTTTTAGGGTTAGCTATTTGGATCAAGACATCTTGAAAGCAATTCTTTTTTTGGGTTACTCTGGTCTCTAGAGTACATAATTCAGTACTTTGATACACCTGGGTGTGTGATCACAACTTTTCATAAGGATGAATTGAATGAAAAGTATCATTTCTTATCATATCTCTCACTGCCTGGCAATCTGTGTTGGGCAAATTGCTGAAGACAAAACTTTTGGTTCAACCAAATGGTCATCTCTGCAAATTGTTGCAAATCTTTGAAAATCTGCCTATGTAGATTTTGTGAAATTGAACTGCCAAAAGCGGCAGAATCTTTTTGATGTCATTTTGAATAGTAGCTCAAGAGAAATATTTCCAGTCAAATTATGGATCAGAGAAAATTTGCTCTCCAAGAGAAATTCGACGTGGATGAACCTCCATCAAATTATGGGCCACAAGGCTTCAGTTTAGCCGGCAATTTTCATAGTCTAATGCTGCAGTTTTTAGATAATTCATTGTTGTATGATTTGTGCTGTATAAGTTCGTCTACAATCTAACAGAAGATAAATGCCCTTAATGCAAAATAATGTTACTTTTTTTTGCATCTTGTTTCTTACAACGAAAGATCTGCTTCCAAGATGTTGCTATGTTCATACTACGCACCTTGAGATTTGTGTTATCTACCAAGACCTTGAGGGAAATGAATCCTCTGCATTACATGCTCATTAAGAGCATCTCTAAGCCATCTGATCAAAATTCGATGGGCACGATCAATCGCACAAATCACTTTCAAAGCACGGACGAGAACTGTAGTTACGGTTTCTGATTAAGCTAGAGAGACGCAGAATACGGTACCCTCCACTGTACTGCAGAGGATCCGATTCCATTTAAGGGCTAGTTTGGCACTAGCCTTTCAGCCCATTCCATGACCCAAATTTTAAACTAAAATCTTCACGTTAAATGGAGTTGTCAAACTAACATTATTAAGAGTATGCTCAAGAAAGTTGCTATTAACCTTATATATGAACCATCCTAAACTCTGTTCATCTCTATAGATCAATCAATACACAACTCAATCCCTAGATTTAAAGAGGATTAGAAAGAGAGTTTCTACTTTTAAGAGAAAAGAGAAGTGATTTAGGGGATCATTTAGAAATATTGTTACAACGTGATTTTTTTCTAAAATACCTAAATTTTATTATAAAAAGTTAGATAAGATTCTCTAAGGGTTGTTTTTGGCATGTGTAGGTCATGTTGGGCCTCTAAAGTAGGTCCAATATTATAGTATATTTTTAAAAAAATGAGCTTTGATTTACTATATAAATTTATAATATAGGTTGAATTGTTCGTTCATATTGGAAGTCTAGTCAATTCAATATTTTTTCTTTGATCGTCGTTACTATAGATAATACACACAAGACACTTATAAGATATTATCTTATCTCATAGGTCTTATGTTTATCGCATAGCCTGATTCTTCCTGCTAAGGGATCAAGGATGCAAAATCAAGACCATGTTTTTTGGGTAAATGTCAACTACTGATACAGTGTATCAGGGTATAGCGACATAGCGTGACGCATAAAATTCTTCGGTTGCTGCTGCTGCGAACATCAAAACACGCACATCAAATCATTAATGGTCATCTTTTTTCATTCTTTCCCCCTCCTTTTCTTCTGCTCCAATATGGAAAATCCAGCTGCATCGAGGAATATGTGCCCAACGTCACAAAGCAGTAGCACATCGTCACACCAGCGATGCAATATTTCAACACCCAAATGATTTCTGCCCATAAACTAGACATAATTAGGCCAGCAAAGTTGCAATTAGCTCGTCACTGCCGCCCGTTTGTGCGGGCCCTGCCCATCTGCATCCGAATGCTGCTGCTGCTGCTGCTGCTGCTACCAGCTACCTCCTCCAGCTTTTCAATTTCCCCAGGTAGTTAAATCGAAAGCCCCGATTTGCTGGATTCTACTTAGAGTGAGATGCCCAATTCAATTTTTTGAAAATAAATTCAGTAGCGTGCGCTTCAAAGTTTCAAAGTTCTTCCTATATGATAATTCCGTCTAGATTTCAAAGTTTCAAAGTTCTTCCTATATAATAATTCCGTCTAGATTGACGGCACAAAGCACATCATCACACTAAGGTGATAGATGCATGAAATACATAAGGAGGGGTTTAAAGTTCTTTTCGTCAAAACTCTATTTAAATTGGCATCACGTAGTAGAGGGCTAAGGTAATCCGACGGTGAAACCAAGTATTTAAAGTCCACCTTAAGAAATTTATCTGCATGCGTCACATGATGTGATATGACGCGTTCTTGGTAAGGGTTAATCTGCTGTTACTTGTCCTGAATGTCGTCACAGACTTTAGTTCATGCTGCTTGCATGCTTTCCCTGTTTCCTGATAGTTCAAGATTGATGTATTATCATGTATTATGAAACTCTGTTATACTTCTGGCTAGCTACTGTTTGTGTATTGTGGTACTCTGAAACTCTGAACTTTTTTAGAAAAGAAAAACTTTGAAATTCTGAACTTAAGAGTGCTAATGAAGCCATTGTGTTTCTACCATCTGAGACATACGGAGTTTGCTGAAAATCTTATTGCAGCGTTATACTGTACGCATGGAAGATTAAGGACGAGTACAGCTTCAGTTAAGCTCAGGCGTATCGAGATTATAGAAGGAAGATACGAACGCGAGTGCGTAGCTGACACAGACGGCAAAAGGCAAAGGAGATGCTTAGGACTCCATGCAAAAAAATGCATTACTTGTTTAAAAAAACACCTTTAACAAGATGCATAATTATAAGGTGAATAGGTGATCACTAGTTCCATTCTGAGGACTAGTTGAGTGCTTATGTATTGATAAGGATAAGCAAAATGTGCTTAGAACAAAATCATAGAGTGGACTTGGTTGTAAGGCATATAATCCTGAAGATCGTGCTTGTTTCCTTCTTTTGAGATCACGTGGAGCTCTGCTTAGAAAGTGATCCTCCAAACACGCCTTTGATTTGCGGCTATGATGATATATGTTTTTTTTGCTGTTTTATTTTTCATGTTTTAGACGTAGCTTTCCTTTCATCGTCCTTCCAAGTTTATCTTGGAATTGCACTATATATATCTGCCTGGCTCACACGGCTTGAGCAGCACAACACGAAATAAACAACAGTTTCTTGCGTCCAGTTCGTGACTATTAGTTGTGTTCTGTTCTTTTTCGCCATCCTCGCCGGAGTTCCGATCATCGCCAGAAAGGAGTTACGGCTGACATCGGTGATTTGCGTTAAAGATTAGTATCTGTTTGGGAGGTTTCTTTTACAGATATAGGCACGCAAATCTCAAAGTTAATCGAAAGGCCAGAAAGATCATCAGAGTAACAAAAGCCACACAGTATTAAAAAGAGGCATTTGTATATAATATTCTGTAATTTTTTTCTATTTTGTTTGTTTTCAAAGCTGAAATGGGCTTTGGTTGTGATACAAATATGTAATGAATAGATGATTCATACGTTGTATCGGGGTAGAGCTAACGAAAAGCGTAAGAGTATAATATTTAATTATTTATATTTTATTTAAGTCTATGTGGACTGATTTGTGAGTTATTGTGCATGATTTTAAATTTAGAAGTGCTCACTTGTTAATAGAAGATATTAAATACTGATTTTTTTACTTGAATGGAACATACTTCCTATATCTATGTAGCTCGGCCTTTGCGTTGTCTAGGTAGTCTCCTCCAAGGAGAGAATAAGTTTGGAGTAGCTTTCCGCCATGGACGCCACTCAAAAAAATTCCTCTCTTCTGTTTATGTTTGGAGACGCGGCTCTCCACAGCCGCTCAAGAATATTACTAATCTTTTGGAAAGGTGATCTAGTGACCACCTGCTGGTTCTCATATCAGAGATAAACATCTGCAAACCCAGAGAGGTTTGTCATGTCTAGCCCATGAACACCATGCCTAAACTGTTCAACTTTGCTCTGTAACCTGTAGTAATCATACTGTGACAGATAAATAAACCTGAAATAATTTGCGAGAGTTAAGATCGATTTGGACTTCAATCTGAACCAAAACAACCAGGTGCACTGTCAGTCTATCAGCATGACAGTAGTGTCAAGCTCCAGCAAAATGATGTCACAGCTTGATTCTTTGCATTGCAAAAATGGAGCTCTGCTAATTAAAAAAATTGGAATTAAGCTGCTCCTTTCCCCCCTAAAATACTCTGTCATGAATTCTACTCGGAAGCCACTGATGGCCATTGAGAAGGAGTACACGAATTTTCGGAATACACGAATCCAGCGTTGCAGTGGGCCCACCTTACCCACACAAATTCATGTGACGTAAATGACTAAAATACCCCTCCCCACAGCCCTATAAATGGAGTGACCAGCTGCAGCCATTTCAGCTCAGAGCTCACCTAAGCTCAGTGACAGTTCAGTCTTTGTTGCCTCACACCATCTTTGAATCGAATTTGATCGTCAGCCTAGCTTGGTCGATCGATCGCCATGGCTTCCTGCTGCGACGGCTTCGTCGAGAAGGCAAAGCCCTACTTCGCCATGATCTGCCTGCAGTTCGGCTATGCCGGCATGAACGTGATCACCAAGGTCTCGCTCAACCATGGCATGAGCCATTACGTGCTCGTCGTCTACCGCCACGCCTTTGCCACCATCTCCATTGCTCCCTTCGCACTGATCCTCGAGAGGTATAATCCACAGTTGTTTTCGTGTTTTGTTGGCATGTTGTTCTTTCGTCACTGATCGGAGCATAAAATTTATTTTTTTGATCGTTTGATGGAAGCTGACGAGTAACTGAAAAATGGCAGGAAGGTGAGGCCCAAGATGACGTGGCCGATCTTCTTCCAGATATTCGTCCTGGCGCTGCTCGGGTTAGTGCAATTAAGCTGCACATTCCAGTGTGGAATAGTGGAGGATTGATTCGCTGGAATGACACGTTGGATTCACTGGCTTGTTCTTGCTGCAGACCGGTGATCGATCAGAACTTCTACTACGCGGGGCTCAAGTTCACCGGCCCGACCTTCGCCTGCGCCATGAGCAACATCCTGCCGGCGATGACCTTCGTCATGGCGGTGATCTTCAGGTTGGTTCGAATCCGGCGATGGGACATGTGCAGGGGTGGGAGCTGGATGGAGGTGGTTAACGTTGCATGGCGTTTGGTGTGCCAGGATGGAGAATCTGGACGTCAAGAAGGTGAGGTGCCAGGCCAAGATCGCCGGGACGGTGGTGACGGTGGCCGGCGCGATGCTGATGACGCTGTACAAGGGCCCGCTCATGGAGATGGCGTGGAGCAGGCACGCGGCGGGGACGGCCGGCACAGGCGCCGGCGCGGAGTCTCTAGCCGCCGACCCCTCCGGCAGGGACTGGTTCCTCGGCTCGCTGTTCGTCATCGTCGCCACGCTGGCCTGGGCCTCCCTCTTCATCCTGCAGACGCACACCATCAAGCAGTACTCGGCGCAGCTCTCGCTGACCACCCTCATCTGCTTCGTCGGCACGCTGCAGGCCGTCGTCGTCACCTTCGTCATGGAGCGCCGGGCCTCCGTCTGGACCATCGGCTTCGACATGAACCTCCTCGCCGCCGCCTACGCCGTGAGTAGTTCACTCTCCATATATCTATCTCCGGCGAGATTGCTCGCTCCTCGATCCTCCCAAACCACGCACCACATTTCTGACGGCGAGCTCGATCGATCATGGCTTTCTTGCACAGGGCATCGTGACGTCCAGCATCGCGTACTACGTCCAGGGGCTCGTGATCCAGAGGACCGGGCCGGTGTTCGCGTCGGCGTTCAGCCCTCTCATGATGATCATCGTCGCCGTCATGGGCTCCTTCATCCTCGCCGAGCAGATATACCTCGGCGGCGTCATCGGCGCCGTGTTCATCGTCATCGGCCTCTACTCCGTCCTCTGGGGTAAGCACAAGGAGACGCAGGAAAAAGAGGCCAGCACCAAGCTGTCGCTGCCGGTGACCACGTCCAAGGGCGACGTTGGAGCAGCAACCGCAGAGCTGGAGATCGCCGGCGTCGGAGACGATGACACGGAGCGCAACAAAAACTAGTCGAGTGGCGTGAGGTCATCCTCCTCCAATGGACGTGGAGCTACTGTAGTTCGATGGACTCCAACTCCCAATAATTTGGAATGGAAGCTTTTGGTAGGATTTTTGAGGAACTGTACTGTTTACCTGCAAATTCTAGGCACTTGTTGAAATATAAAGTGAAGTGTTTATCTTTTCTCATCAGCTTAAGTTTTTTTATTGAATTGGTCGATACATACAACTTAATATGGTATCAGAGCCAGAAGTCTTTCACGTGAGAAGTTTTGGAATATAAAGTGAATTGTTCATTTTTTCTCATCGATTTAAGCTTTTATGTTGAACTTATCGATACATGCAACTCAATACATCTGTCACCTCACCAGAGGTTCAGAATTGATTGTGACATTTCTGCTTTGATCTTATGTTTGATCAATCTGTCATGCTAATCTGCACCAGTTCATCCTCTGTTCATCACAGGGTGTGTTCTGTATTTTTTACTCTCTATTTTTTATGCTTTCCGTTTACGATTGTACGTCGTTTTGACATCAACACGGTTTCTAATATTCACCTTTGGCATTGGCAGTTCAAAGTTCTAACTGTTGTGCCTGACATTAGGTTGGTGATTTCCTAGTTGCCGCCAACTGGATTAACCGTCAATTACCAATCATTATTGCACAAATAAGGCAAAGTTGAGTGATACAGTTATAAGTAACACCGCAAAAATAGCACAGTGCAGTTACGCTGTACTTTACTGTCACTATTATACCATTAGTACGATCGATCCATTTTAAATGGTAAATTAGTGATTTAGTTGATTATATTTTAGGTGTAATCGTTGTTAGAGAATATATATATGTATGTATGCATGTATGTATATGTACATGTGATCTTTTGTTGGCCGCTTGCCATATCTGCATTACTCATTTTTGGACGATTTTGTGCTTTCTAAATTCTACTATTACTAATTAAGATAACAATAGAAATTATTTTTAATCCTTGATAGAAAGACGTCAAGAGTTGAAATTCATTCTACGGCAAATAAAATGCACCATAAAATTAATAAAAATGCATACTTGTGGACTTGCCACAAAAGATTCACTAATGGAGCGTTTCTTTCACTAGCTCCACATCACTGTTACCATTCTGCTCCGACAGCTGCGTGCATGCCGTCACCCAGGAATTCGACTGATGGATTTAGATTCAGATTCCACTACGAATTGTAGTGCTTCCTTGATGCTTTCTGGTAACTAGAGCAATCACTTTACAGCTTGAAGGTTAGATCAATTTAACCAGAGAACCATGGATGTAGGACAGCATGACTATCATTGATTAGCTTATTGTCAGATAGATAGCATGAATTGGCTGATGAACTGAAGAAAGAACATAATGGTGTTCATGGATAACTTGACTATCTGCTTCTGAAAGATTCAGAGATAGCATAAACAATGTGATCATAATACTGCCCTTGTCTTGTATCAAGAAGAAAGTTGTGGAAAAAATAATTGGACCTAAAGTCATACAGATACCCTCTTCCAAGCTAAATTTTCTCTTGTTAATGCCAAAATGTGTCCTTTTTTCTCCCTGATATGCTAACTCTTTAACATATTCATCTTCACATCGTTATCCTTTTGATTAGTTTTCTTAATTAACAACTCTAGGATACTGTTTTTGGCTACACATGTATGCATTATTATCATCTCTCTTTCTGATGAGCCATGCCACATTGCAACTTGGTTGCTGACGTCCTTGATATGAATGTAATATAAAGTGATCCGGTGCACTAAATTTGCAGCCCTTCTGTATTGGATCACACTAAGCAAATAGCAAAACCTTGTACTAGTCATGCTCTACTTGCAGAGTTGTAGTAGTACAAAACCAAAATGGACACCAAGACTCTATCACGAGAGGGAGAAATCTACAAGTTGCATCCCAACTCTTATCATGAGAGGGAGATCATTAGCATTAGCACTGTATTACATAGTTATCAAGGTGTCGCCATGATGACGCTTTAGCAATGGCAGGGGCTAAGGCATCCCACCGTCTTAGCCACGTCCGAGGCTCTACAATACAGACAACATGAAGGTGACAATAGACAGAAGAGTGTGAGAGATGACAGAGAAGAGAGAGAGAGAGGTGGTGACGGCTGAGGAGTGAGAGAGGAGTTGCTAGGGTTAGGGTTTTAAGAGTGGAATCAGAAGTTGGTGGGTTTTAAATAGACTATTAGACTTATTTATAGGCTGTTTGAACTAAGTTTTATGTATACTGTTATACTGAATTTTAAATATGTTAGTGCAATTTTAACTATATATATTGTTTTATTTTATAAGACTTTGTCACACCTTACGTCTTACTAAAAGAGTAATTTTACGGTTCTTGAGGAGGAACCATATTTTTTAGTATTAATTTTAGTATCAGGTATCAGGAGGTATCAAAATTAACACTGAAAAATATGGTACCTCCTGATTCCTCAATGACTATAAAATTTTCACTAAAAAGATAAAATAGTGGTTGGATTTCTTGTCTTGTCTTACCTTCTTCTTAATAACTACGTTGTATCTACCAGATTAATCACCATCTCCCGACCTGTTGAAGTGATCGACCAGCCAAACAGTAGTTGTCTTGTCATGACCTGACAATCAAAGCACCTGCAGGGAAACCACTAACCGGATTTGCAGATTCAGGAATTCTTTTCGTGCGCGGCTAGTGTATTCCTTGCAGCCTTGCAGGTTTGTCAAGCTTCTTTCTACAAAAGCCTAAAAACTTCTTTCGCTCCCTTGCACGATGAATCTACATGGCTACATCTGCAAAACAAACTGCAACAGGGCTTCAACTGACCAGCCTAACCAACCTGAAAAGGCTAGACGCTTGTCCTGATCAATTGATCATCCCAGCATTGTCCTGATCAATAATGAGCACCCCAATTATTGATCCATTTTGTTCTAGAAAAAAGAAGCCTGGAAATTCTTTACAAAGTGTGCAGCAACAGGGCACAATTGCTCGCCCAACGACGGCAAGTTGCTGCTTATTCAGGCCTCCCTACTCAGACAGCACTGAGGCATTCAGAGGAAGTGCAAGTAAGCCAGCTCTGCCTTTTTCTGCCTAAAAATAAGCAAAGCGTAGGCGTGTGAGGGAATGAGATGCCGTTACGGCAACAAGGCGCCAGATTTTGCTCTCTTCTTTAACCTGCAGGTGACAAGTGAGTGAGCGAGTGAGTGAGTGAGAGCTGGGTTTTCAGCTTTGTCATCGGCGTCTTGCAGATTTGAGATGGAAAGATTTGTGAGGGGTGGCATGGATGTAGCAGCTGGTGGCTAGCTAGGCCAATTGCAGTGAGAGTTCATGCAGGTGACCTAGATGGATCCAGCATGACAATTAGCATGGAATCTTCAGGGTGCTGGTGATGTCACTCGGGGGTTGATTTGGGTTTGGCAGATAAGATGAGGTGTTGATTCTTGGATGCAAAGCCAGAGTTGTGTTGTTGTGTATGATCAATCCAGAGAGTGCAGATTGGTTGGTTTCGTCCAAGTTTTCAGGAAACCTGGCAATTCTGTGAGTATGCCTTTTGTTTTTGAACAAGGGGATGCAGATCTGCCTCTTTCGTTTATAGGAGAAAGAAAAACACAGGATCATGAGCGGAGAAAAAATATATCATGTCTAATTCAACCATTCTTAACTAATCATTTAAAAATGTCCAAAGATTTTCATACAATTTTATCAGGAGTTAGAGGCAGGGCTAGCTCAGAGCCACCCCACCCTGTCTCCGCCCCTGGGTTCAGGCTAAGGCCTGAAATAAACAGGTACATCAAACAATGGAGATTACAAATAGAGAGACAAGTGGAAACTAAATTGAGTTGTGTGACTTTTTTAACATGATAAAATCCTCTTCCTCTGGACTCTTTTTGTGTTGGAATAGTCTCATATTAGTTGTAAGATAGTATTGATCCAACTTAAATAGTGAAGAAGATACTTATCTTTTTGATTAGTTTTTAGGGTGCAGACAATGCTCTTTTTCGTTGTGAAATTAAGGTTAGATTAATTTCTCTTAGATTAGGCTAACAAATAAATTCGTTGAAATAGTCCTACCTTGGAAAATTCTGCTGCAACTTTCGTTCCAAATGTTCCACCACAAATGGATCAAGAGGCCATCAAATCTTCTTCTAGTTTCTTTTGGAAATGCTTTTGACGCTTGCAGCCACCACTCAATTAACGTGCTTTGATCCGATAGAACCGGTGTTGTATTTGAAACTGGTTTGCATCTGGAACATCAGCTGTTTTCCATTCTGAACCTGAAACTAGGCCCCCTCTTTTTCCACGACAAATCATCATTTCCTCCGTTTCCATATATCCTACTTTGAGTTGGTATTCATTTTTCTTGAAAAGAAGCTTACATTTTTGACAAAAGAAAATTTTCTCCATTTTGACATGTTTATCGGAATATAGAGTGAATTTGCCCATATTCCCTTATCAGCTTAAATTTTTAAGTTAAACTGGTTGGTGTATATATTCAATATGATATTAGAGACGGAGGTTTAAAGTTTGAATCTTACCAGACGTATAATTAAATAAAAATTACAGATTTACAGTCAACTTTTATTCCACGCTTAAGTCTTGATCAGGTCTTGTGTTGGAATATAAAATGAATTGATTATCTTTTCTCATTATCAGAATATTTTAGGTTAAATTAATCGGTACATACAACTTAATAATAGTGTTACCTAGTGATTGCAAAGTCACCCGGTAATTCTTGTAGCCAATTCCCATCAAGTTAATCTTTTGGTTGAATTAATCCAATTCCCATCAAGTTAATATTTTAGTTAGATTAATCGGTGTATGCAACTTAATACGTATTGCCTAGTGGTTGCAAAGTCAGCCGGTCATCCTGTCGCCAATTCTCTGTAGAGATTCTGGACAATTGTTGTATTAGGATCGTCAGGTTAGTACTGGCCCATGATTAGGCCACTCGAGTGGGCTCATCAGCTCATGGATCTAAGCCAAAGGCCCAGTTTCAATTGCAGAATCCCAAAAAACACTGAAATTCCTGCACCAACCTGTCGGCACGTATCATCAGAATCGTCAATGTTTGAGAGTGCATAATATCGGCTCATTTAATATGGTTGGGTCGATATTTTAGCTTAAAATTTTGATTTATTTATATAAAATAGGTGGAGATCGTGATTTTCAAATAAAACCTCAATGTTTTCTTTGCTGTAAATTCAATCGTCTCGTCTTTTTGTTATATATTAGACTGAGATTTTAGTTTAAAATCGTAATTCATTCATTCACGTTGGAATGGAGATGACTGTGACCCGAACAATGCCTCAGTGTTTTTCTTTGCTGTAAATTCGATCTTCGCGCTTTTTTTAGGCACATATCGTCTCTCTTGAGCATGCACGTGTACACGCTGTAACACGCAGTTCGGCTGTCACCCAGATGATGAGCCATGGAGCATTTCAGACTTCAGACTTTCAGTTCAGAGCTCAGAACCATGAGCCAGCAATCGCAGAAACCGGGCTGCAAATCGAAACCCAGGCTGGATCCGGTCGTCCCACAGGAATCAGGCACACAGTAACCATCTCACCAAACATCAAACCAGAAGCTTTTCTCCCTACTTTACGACGAACTCTCCTGCAACAGGTGCATCCACATGAGCTACGAGATTCAGAGAGGATTACAGTTCGCCCATGGTGCCAGATTTGGGTGCAGCTAAAATTTCATTTCCAGTTTGAATCCGTTTCATGTCGTGGGCCTGACGACATAACGCAGGAAATTCACATGAAATCAGTTCGATCTTCCTATGACTTGGGACAGAAATTAACATGTCTCTGAAAGAATCTCGATTCAAAATTTTGTAAATTTTGCACTTCTTGCTAGCTTGGAGATGCTGGAGAAAACAAGTTTTGGTCAGCCATGCAGAGATTGAAGTCCACTCCAAGCTTTCAAACCAGCAGCAGCACCTGGTATCATCCCCAAGTGGTTGGTGAATCAAACTCACAGACTCACAGTTGACAAATCCCAGAAAATAAAAGAGGGAAGATGATAAAACTGAGATTTACATTAATTATTTAATAATTCGAAGAACGAATTTAATACTAAAAATTTGATAAACAGTTATTAAGTTTTATAATTTAAAATAAGATTTGACTAACTCTTAAATCGGACAAGATTGCCAACTCACCTCACTAACACACAACTAACCCATGTTCAAAAAAAAAACTATAAAAACAATAAAAGAACCCTTGGACACACTGTTTTCTCTGACACCACGACTAGTCCACCAATCTAGAATTATCAAGAACAAAAAAAAAGAGAGCGGAGAAGAGAAGAAAAAGGAAGCTCACTGGGGCCCACTCACCTACCGCCAACGGCCCCCAAATCCACAGCTTCCCGGCGTATAAAATCGGCGAGCACTCCACCGCCGTCGTCTCCAGTCTCCCACCAATCCACCGGAGGCAGAGGGGAGGCACGCCGCCGCCATGGACGTCGCGTCGCTGCTCCCGTTCGCGCTGGCGCTAGTGGCGATCCCGATCTCGCTGGCGCTGCTCGACAGGCTACGGCTGGGGCGGATCCCGCCGGGGCCGCGGCCGTGGCCCGTGGTGGGGAACCTGAGGCAGATCAAGCCCGTGCGGTGCCGCTGCTTCCAGGAGTGGGCGGAGAGGTACGGGCCGATCGTGTCGGTGTGGTTCGGGTCGTCGCTGAACGTGGTGGTGTCGACGTCGGAGCTGGCGAAGGAGGTGCTCAAGGAGCACGACCAGCAGCTCGCCGACCGGCCGCGGAACCGCTCCACGCAGCGCTTCAGCCGCAACGGGCAGGACCTGATCTGGGCGGACTACGGCCCGCACTACATCAAGGTCCGCAAGCTCTGCAACCTCGAGCTCTTCACGCCCAAGCGCCTCGAGGCGCTGCGCCCCATCCGCGAGGACGAGGTCACCGCCATGGTCGAGTCCGTACACCGCGCGGCCACCGAACCAGGTAAGCAGGCAGCGAGGTCGCGCACCTTCCCTTCACTTCCCGCCTACCCGGCATTAGGATTCTGTAATTCTGGACAAGGAGAGGGTGCTTCGTGCACAGATGATGATATTTTGGCCCTAAAATATCGTTGGGTAGTTGTGGTTGTGGTTTCCTTGTGTTTGGTGGGTTTGGTTGACGAACTGCTCTCTTCTTCTGCTGACTCACGGCTAAATGGTGCTGCTGCTGCCTGAGATCAGCAATGGCGTAGTTTTGCAAGCTTATTGGTGTTCAGTTTGCATCGATCCTAGAGGTTGAGGGAAATGCCAATTCGTGGTCTCTACGGTTTTCTGTGCCGATTTGGCAGTGGATCCCGGAGAGAATGCCAGCTCTTGGTCGATCTGGTGGGATTGTAAAGAATAAGATGCACTGAACTGCCTTGGTGGATGCATTTTTCTGAGACTGACCACATGGTTACCACGTTGTCAGAGAGCTGAATAACTAAAATTTTACTAAATTGAAAATGTAGGTGCAACGAAACCTGTAGTGATCACCTTTGATCAGCTGTAGTGTGCTGATTGCTGAGAGAACTTAGCCCTTGAGTTTAATTTTTATGAGCCATGGTCCATGTCAACTAGATCTTGGTGATTAGTAAAGCTATACAAGTAGCCTGGGCTTCACATGAATTTTAGTATAAATCAGGTTGGTAATCTTGATTTGACATGCCATTTGACATTTGCGTGAAGACAGTTTGGTATTTTCTGCATTATTATTCATTACGCTATTCCCTTGTTGGTACAGAAGTTTGCTCTGTTGTCTGCTATTGTTAGTATGCTATTTTAGCCACTCATATTATAAGCACTCTACTTGTGTCTTGTAGTATTGTGCTAGTTGAAGCAACGCTATGCTATTTAAGCTTCTTACCGTTATGGCAAGCATTCTCTTATGCTGCTGTACTAGTTTGACAAAGACAGAAATCTTGAGTTAACTGTCATGGCCACACAAATAGTATTCAGATCATATGTGAATGTAACTTCATCCTATGTTTGATCATTGTTTGGGAGGTGATATATGTGGTGGCAACTTATAAAGCAGCTGGTGTAGGTTCATTTTTATGCAGAGTTGATGTAGTTTATGAATGCAAGTTATCTTATGGCGACAGGAACCTGGCTTGAATTGTCCCAAAAATCTTGGGATTGTTTCTTTTGAGATGTTGATCCATGTTAATAGCAGTCAATTTTATGGAATAGAAATTCTAACTTCCTGACCAAATTGGCGATTTGATTAACATATTTGCATAATTTAGTAGAGCATTTATTATTCTGTTTTTGTCTGTTGGCCTGAAGCCATGATGGGTGCCCTGAAGAAAAAAGCAGGGAAGAAGGTTTGTTGGGCACACCATACAATAATGGAACAGCTTATGTTACTTAATCAATTAAAACCCTTGAAAAGTTAGAATATTTTTCAATGGAATGAAGTTCTTAATTAATCAATCAATTAATCATATGCTATTTTCAGGTAGTGAACGAAAACCAATTGTAGTGAGGAACCACCTTGCTATGGTGGCCTTCAACAATATAACAAGGCTGGCTTTTGGCAAGCGGTTCATTAACGCAAATGGTGACATTGATGAACAAGGACGTGAGTTCAAGACTATTGTCAACAATGGGATCAAGATTGGTGCATCTCTTTCTGTTTCTGAGTATATTTGGTATTTGAGATGGTTGTATCCACTTAATGAGGAGCTTTACAAGACCCACAATGAGAGAAGGGATCGGCTGACCAAGAAGATCATAGAAGAGCATGCAAAGGCCCTCAAGGAGAGTGGTGCCAAGCAGCACTTTGTGGATGCCCTGTTCACTCTCAGAGAACAGTATGACCTTAATGATGATAAGGTTATTGGACTTCTATGGGTATGTTGGATGCTTCTTTCTCACTGATTAGTAAATGTCTTCTTAAGTTCCTTCGCCTTCCAATTTCAGATAAGATTCCCTGCTGAATTATTAATACCAATGCCCTCTCAATTCTTGCATTTTTTGCACAGATGTCAGATAGCATCTCTCAAGGTCACGGGTAGTTTTTTTACTCTAGTCAGATTTAGTACATGAAATTTGGGTGAGATGTCATTCTTAGGTTGGTGTAATATGGTGGGATTTGGAAAATATTGATGTTTACTTTCTAGTTGGAAGTCAGGAGGTTGTGTTTTATGGTTTCAATCATTCACCTACTAAGAAATGCGAGAAAGTTGGAAAGGTTAGGCCACTTTACTAGTAGCTACTACTAGAAGCTTTCATTGGATGCCTTTGCATTTCCCAATCTCGCACATGGAAATTGTTCATATCTAGTATGTTCAGACTAGGAAATGGAGACTATAGCAGTAGGAAAAGAAAACACCATCTTGTACCAGAACTGCCAGTCCTGCTAACTCCATTGGGTCTGTGAGTTCTTACCATCCCTGTTTTGTTCATCTTCAGGACATGATCACTGCTGGAATGGACACAACAGTCATATCAGTCGAGTGGACCATGGCAGAGTTGGTCAGGAACCCCAGAGTGCAGAAGAAGTTGCAAGAGGAGCTGGACCATGTCGTTGGCCATGACCGTGTCATGTCCGAGACTGACTTCCAAAACCTCCCCTACCTGCAAGCCGTCGTCAAGGAGTCACTCCGCCTGCACCCGACGACGCCGCTCATGCTCCCCCACAAGGCCAGCAAGAACGTCAAGATCGGCGGCTACAACATCCCCAAGGGCGCCAACGTGATGGTGAACGTGTGGGCGATCGCCCGTGACCCCAAGAACTGGAGCAACCCGCTGGAGTACAGGCCTGAGCGCTTCATGGAGGAGAGCGTTGACATCAAGGGCAACGACTTCAGAGTGCTGCCGTTCGGCGCCGGCAGGAGGGTGTGCCCCGGCGCCCAGCTCGGGATCAACCTGGTGGCCTCCATGGTCGGCCACCTCCTGCACCATTTCGAGTGGTCTCTGCCGGAGGGCACCAAGCCGGAGGACGTCGACATGATGGAGTCCGGCGGGATCGTGACATTCATGGCCACGTCGCTGCAGGCCGTTGCCAAGCCGCGCCTGGACAAGCAGGATATGTACAAGAGGTTCCCAGTCGAGATGTGAAACAGTATGTGCTAGCTGCTTTCTCACGGCCGGGACGTGTCTTCCTTGCGGCTGCTGCTGCTGGACACCGGTTATACATACTGCTGCTTTCAACTATAGCCCATGTTGTTGTAAAATTTGAGGTGTTAATTGCCTTGTGATGAGTCTCATAAAGTTACCAAGAGCAGATCGTTTGTACCACGTTGACTATGTACTTTGTGTTAATCTTGTCCAGATAGATTTTTGTGATGTAATTAACAGCACAAGCAATGCATTTTGAGGGTTAATTAATGCGTTTTACCTTACGACCTTTATATGAGGTTAACATGATTATGCTGCCAACATGCGGACATGCCATTCTTGATCCTTCGTGAGACTGACAACGTGGTGAGGTGAGGTCACCGTAGGACGCCTCTGTGGACCTGGTGCACGGGTCTCAGTGGGGTAAGACCGTAGACCCACGGGAGGAGTGGAGGACCCCTCCGTGTGGCTCGACTCGTAGACCGGGTCTACGGAACAGAGTCTAGGGGAGAGACTTCCTGCCTTCCTGGGTGGGTCACTCCGTCACTGGCCGAGGAATTGGGGGAAGCGTTTTTGTTTTTGTAAAAAGCTAAAAAATTAAAGAAAATTGTAACGGAAGCCCTAATCCCCAAATCAGAAATCCATCCGATTCGCTATATTGGTGTGTGTGCTGTTATTCTCTGATTCGATGCCCTCCCCTTCGGCCCCCGCATCGATCGAGATCCCAGACGCCATGACGAAGAAGCTGGACACCCGCTTCCCCGCGGTATGGTTTGTGTTGGCGCGATTATTTTTTTAGAAAATTCACATCCTGCCGGGTATATTAGCGTGTAGATTCTGCAAGCATGATTGGTATTTTCCTTTTCTGCCTCTGATCATTTGTTTGCTGCATGCGCGCTTCCGTTTTCGGTGGTTCCGTGGTTAGGTTTTACTGATTTGATGCGCAATGAACTTATTGGTATGCACGTCTGCCATTTTATCCCCTTGGATGGGATTCGCCATGTGCGTATCAGGATTTTTTGTTGTAATTTGACAATTTTCCTATATGTCTCTAGCACGATTAGATTGTTTTGATTTAACAGGAAGTGTGGTTTTGTGACTGTGTGTGGGTATGATTTTGTAATGAAACTCGCTTGTTCGATGCATATATCCGGAATTCTGGGGTCTGATTGCCTGATTGAGGTAGCCAGTGATATCCATAGTATGTTGGAGCTAATCTTCTATGTTGAGTTGAGGAAGATAAACAGTGCTAGCTTTTTACAGGAAACAGTGCGATTAATGTTTGAGTGTTTGATCTAAGCACAAGAGTGAGTGAGAGAGGTGTTAATCGAGTGGATTAACGCCAACAGAGTACTGGTTTGTCATGGAGGAAGGTGCCTGACCTGATTGGCCAAACTTGAGGAAATGTTTGGTTAATTTGTTGCACATTTGCATAGTTTCTTAATAGATTGTGTTCCATGTGGTTCCAGCTGTGATGATTAAATATATAGGTTTTGCTTCTGAGCTTCATGTGTAAGTTTCATATTAGTTGCCTAGATACAATGACGGTTTACCAAATAATACATTGTTCATGATTTATTCAATAATACTGTTACTAATCATCTCTGACAGTAAATAAATGGCTATAGGGGTGGACTAACGATCACGTCATTCATGTTTCCAGCTCTTGATATGCCAAGATCATGTGTATTAGTTTCCCAGATCAAGATATTTGATAAAGCACTGTTCATTTTGGTCTAACATGGCTGTTCCATCATTTACTTCACGCCGATAGAGTAATTTGTACTATAAAATATAATAAGCATATACTATTTAGCCTTTTGGTCTCTTGCATTTTAGCAAAATAGTAATGGGTTCATGTAGAATTCTTCTACTTAACCTTCTGTGGTTCAGGTAGACATGACTATTGTACATACTGGTAGGCCAGCTTACCTCTGTTTCTGACTCTTGTACAATATGTGTAGCTTTAGCTGCAGTGGTTTAGCAACTATGTTGACAGATTCACCAGTTGTGCATCCTGCCTTTTCTCCAGTTTAATTTAGCGAAATTTGATAATTTATCACTCAAAAGATTTGACTATTTGATGATTTGCCACTCTTGTGAATGACATGTGAGATTGACTATTTGATGATTTGACACTCATGTGAATCACATATTCACATGTGAGATAATGTCAATGAATGTAGGCCAGAGTTGCAAATAAGTGAAGCCATTTTTAAGTGGCAGATAATTGAATATATTGTTTAATTTATGATGGCTTTTCAATGTATCTTAAAGTGGTTAGCTTGTATGGAAGTCTACGGCTGAAGTCAATATAGGTTAGTCACCCACTATAAATTTTCTGCAGATGCTGAATGCAAGTATGACAGTGGACTTTCCTTATTGTTTCATATCACACAATAAAGAGAAGATGCGGATGTGATCACGAAAGCGAAACCGCTGGTTGCAAGCAATTGGCCAGGGGCCTAATAAAGTGAGACAGCAGAAATACTAGAACACAGTTCATTGCATTACGGGAGTCATGTGTATTACATCTGTGGCAAGCAGCAGATTTATTCACCCTATTACACCTATCCAGCGAGATCAGTAACATGTTCGAGTAGTAGATCGTTGGATGGTTCTGCTCCAGGCGCGTGCTTCAGCATCCCGACGATGGTATATGCACCTGAAATGAACGCTTCAATGATCAGTCCTCTGCCAGTGATGAAGAACATGGTAAGGAACACTCGATTGCCAATCACAAATACTACAACATATGGAGGAATATATATAAAAAGTTTTGCTCTTTTGCTTAAGAGTTGAGCGATATTTGCTTGACAACCAAAACTAATTACCACATGTCATACATATGTTATGTACATATAGAACAAAAGAGTAAAATACTGCCGACTTATGTGTGTGATGAGACCTAATCACTAATCAGCCTCTTGAAACCAAGAAAGTATGAAGAAACCTGAATTGTGATGTTACTTAGCAGAACAAGATGCTTGTATGCAGGCATATGTTTGATAAATTTTACCAGGGGAGAAGCAAGAAATGCTAAAGAAGGAGAAGGAAAGAGAAGTGAAGCAGTGAAGGGTTTGATGTGTTGTTACATTAGGCGTCTCCGATCGGCTTGAACTCCTGGAGCTGCTTGAAATTCTCCCACGCCTTCTCCCACACCTTGGCCTCGTACAGCTTCTTGGCGCCGCCGTCCTTGACCTCGACGGTGAAGTAGTACATGAACCCGGCCACCACCTGCTGCCTCACCTTCACCAGCCTCTCGAACTCCAGCATCGCGTTCTGCGTGCGCACAGGTACAGATCGATCACGAATTTTCTTTTTGGTGACAAGTCGGGAGGGGGAAAAGGGGGGTTTGATCCGGGGGAGGGAGGGGTGCTTACGGCCTTGCTGTTGTGCTCAGCGACGGCGAAGCGGGCGAGCTCGACGGTGTGGAGGTCGTTCTCGCGCCCCGCCGGCGCGTCGTGGACGCCGCCCACCATGGGGCCGCGGTCCTGCGCGTCGGCCATCGCCGCTACGTTCCGGCGGCTGGTCGCTGAGAAGGCGGAAACGGCGGCGAGACGAGGACTACCACTACTAGCAGCAGCAGCAGCGCGAGCGAAAACGAAGGCCGACTCCGCGAATCGAGATATCATCAAGCCGGCGACGGGGCCCGGTTTTATAGCGGCCGTGGACGAGAAATTCATTTCTTTTCCTTCCTCGCGTTAGCCGTGGTGCCGCGTGGTCAAACGATGCGATCCGCCAGAGCGACGGCCGCTGGCGAATGGAGATGCGATTTGAATGCTTAGCATGAAAGGCAGGCAGGTAGCGTTGTGCCGACGACGAAGTAACAGCGGAGGCAGCTACGGGGGTCAACGAAACCGTTACCGGATCGGTTAAAAAACGCGCGCACAGAGACAACGGTTTATGTAAACCGTCAGTTCGCGAGATAGTTAAAATACTACGGTAAAGAAATCATTACTGAATTAACTAGTTAATAGCAGTGATCGGATGATGATAACCGGTGATTACCAACTATCGGTTTATATAAACCGTCAGGGAAGCGAGATAATAGAAAACAGTGGTAACTGGACCAAATACCGTGGTTGCGTGAACCTGAGCCAATCCCCATAGGTAAAAAATCTTAAGTCAGATAGTACAAAACTGTGGTAACTGGAAGTAACGAATCTAGAGTAAAAGAGATAGATGCGAAATTAAATAGATATGAACCGACTTCTTTAATTAAATTGTTGATTGAGCTTTGAAGAGTGTATTATATTGGGCTGAGAAAGCACATACATACAGAGGCAATACATGAGAATAATTGCTGAAAAAAATAGGGAATACATTTTCACCCATGAGCTATTGGGCTTTGCCTCTGCTAACCGGATCAGATACCACGTTTGCATGAACCTGAACCAACCCATAGGTATGGGGTATGGGAGGAAGACGTTTGGTAGGTCCCGCCTTGGGCCTCAGGCCTATTGCTAGCGAAAGAACCACGGCTAGTTATGGGATTACGGGCCCACGCGTGCTCGGCCAGCATCGTGATACGGGCCGCGAGATAATCAGCCTGTGCGTCTCGCTTCCACAGCCCACGGTCCTTTTTCGCCTCAGAGAGCGCAGCGGGCGTCTTCACGGGTTCAAAATTTCACGAGATTTCGCTCGGTTTTTTTGAGCTTTCTGAACCGAGAAAAAAAGAATCGTCGGTGTTTTGTTAGACTCCCGTCAATCTCGAGATCTTTGTTCAAATTTCGTAGGTTTTAGTTCTGTCGCTGGAAGTCAAAACTCTGTCCTCGAATGAAATTCAGAAACGGTAAACGAAACACGCGTCGCGTCGTCGGCTGAACTGGCGCTGTCATGGACTCATGGTGCGCTCGGGACACGACAAGACGGACACCATCTTACAAGTTACAACTTACAAGTCGCGTCGATGTCTGCGTCACGATCCGGGGGGAGGACCACCACTGCACCCACGCCCGCCTGGCCGCCTACTTCTCTCTCTGCACCAACTCCATCGCCCGGCCACTCTCCAACCACTTCGCGCGTGAGGTAGACGACGACGACGACGACGTAGCCATCGGGGAAGTAGCGGTCAAGCGTCCGGGCAAGGGGCGGAGATACGTGTGGATGCTGGTTCCTGTTGTTTCTATTGATTTTTTTATTACATTATTACAGAAAGTTATAAAAAATTTAATTCGTTAGTTAAAAAATTATAGAGACTATAGACATTACATATTTATCTCTGTCCACTACTACCAAGCTAAGACTAGGCCAACACACCCAACTTTGCCAAATCCTTCGTTTTTTCCATTCTTCCCTTGGCACACGTCGTCTAGCGTGCGAGCAGCAAGGACGTTCTGACGTTGTGTGGTATCATATATACTTATTTTAGGTTATATTAATTATAATATTACTTGATAATCATTGTATCAATACATATCAGACATTAGTTATTTTTTTCTAGTTTAGCCGCTGGTGAGCGGCGCCGGTCAGAGCACGGTAGCTGACACGAGTAAACCGTTTGACTCGCTATTCGTTAAGCGTGACTCCTGCAGTCCGGCATGCGACTTGCTTGGTTTCCACCCACTGCAATGCAAGTATGCAACTTTTCCTTGTGGCAAGTGGCAACCACCAAGAGCGAGAGGTAGACGGCTGAGTTCTCTGAATATTGTTGTGCAGTAACTGACGTCTTCTCCCAATTAAACAAGCACGGATCCAAGGCCCGACAAACATAAGCAACCATTGGCCTCGTCAACGGATCGTATCACTGTTGATGGTTTGTATTCCAGCGGTCCATTAATACCCGTGGCCATTGACACATAAGTTTTGTCTGAGCTTAAATCCATTGACACACAAGTTTTGTCTGAGCTTAAATCCATTGACACATAAGTTTTGTCTGAGCTTAAATAATTCCTTGGTTTTGAGACCGGAGTTAACAAAACGGATTGGTTATCGGTGATACCTGTACTAGTCTAGTTACCATCGTTAATGATTTGATTTAGCGTGGTTGTTACAGTTTTTGGTTCGATTACCGATGTTATCAACTCCGAGATTTTTCTGAGACATGGGATTTGTGTAGTATAATAAAATAGTTTAAACTTTTAATTTTAGTCCAAAACAAAAACTAGATTGCTCAACTAAGGGTCTATTTGGTACAACTCTAACTCTGAGATTTATGTTAGATATGAGGTTTGTATAGTATAATAAAATAGTTTAAACTTTTATTTTTAGTCTAAAATAAAAACTAGATTACTCAACTAAATACTCTTAATCTATCTACAACTCTAAATCCAGGATTTATTGGAGCTAATTTGACTAGCTCTAAAAATTCTAGATCTGCAGCCGTGTCAAATAGGGTCTAAATATACTCAATCCATCTACAGCTTCAAATCTAGTATTTCTTGGAGTTAGGTTTAACCAGCTTCAAAAAAATTCTGAATCTGGAGCTCTGCTAAACAGGGCAATAGTTTAGCAGTTAGACAAAATTATATAAACCGTCACCTAAAAAATTATATAAACCGTCACCTAACGAGATAATAATATAGTAACCGAACCGGTTATAGATGTTTTATAAATCCTGCTCTCAAAACCACAACGGTAATATCATGTCAGCTACCCATGCTCACCTGGAAACGTGTCAAAGTGTAGACTTTTGCCCGGATGGGCGGACCCCCCGAACTATCCACGCGGAATGCTGAAGCACTAGCGTGATGAGCCGTTTGCCCGTTTTCGCTCGGATCTCTGTCCTTTTCTTTCGGCACCTAGCGTTAGACTGTAGAGTACAAAATATGTTAAGTTTGGCATTATGGCAATCAACTTGCTGATCGTTGATGCAGTTCTTACTCTCGTGGCAGAGAAAGAGTTGTCCGTACTCGAGCCCTACTCGCATGAAAGAGTTACACGAGTAAACTTGATTCGTTAGAAGATCGAGTTAGGCCTAACAGTGTGCACTACTCCCCTTTTTTATTTTCCTCTCTGACCTCTCCAATTATTGATAGTTTACTGCTGTTGAGAAAAATCATCCAGTCATGCTTAGAGGCTAAATAATTTATCTTAAGAGATACTTGGAAGTTATAAGTACAACATTCAAAGCTTCGAAGATCAAGAGTCCTTCGAGAACAGTACTTTGAGGCCCGTACGACTGAACAAGGGGCTTCGGGATCTGCCTCCCCTTCGAGGACATCTCGCCCCGAAGGACCGCCGTCGTATCCAACAAGACGTTAGCTTTCTAAGTTTATTCACACTAGAGTTTACTATTTAGCCTCTATGGGATCCTATATACATAGTCAGCAATGACGGTTGTAACTAGAAGGTAAAATAGTATTATCCAGTTGTAATTATGTCTATAAATACCTCTCCCTTACAGGATAGAGGGGGATCGAAATTCTCGGAGTGATAATCAATATTACTCTTGTTCTAAAGTTATTATCCATTCGAAGACCTAAGAACGCTGTTCAAATCTTAGCAAATACTAAGAATCCTTCGAGGTTCTTAAAATACTTAAACCTGTTGCGTAATTTAGAATTACGTCAACAACTACATTTCTTAGCATGAGCCTAGAACAAAAGTTATCAGCATATATTTATATATATTTTTGCTAAAACAACTAAAAATGCAAACTTATGGTGTGTTTGGTTCATCCTTTTTAACTAACTTATCGGTTAGAACATTGAAAACCGAAATAAACAAACATATTAGATTAAAGCGGGTTTTTTAACCATAATAATTTTCTGTCGGTGCAAAGTAAAAGTTGTTCATTTTCATATTCCATAACTTTACGGCTTGTGTTGTTTGATCTATTCACTAGTCACGTAAGCCTATTATATTCACAGTTACTTAAGACACGATAGATCCATAAGATTTTTTACGACTCACAATAATTTTTTCGTAATTTATGGCAGTTTTTTTCCAAATCTACTAAATCTATTAGGATTTTGTTGTCACTTGTCAGTGCATTCAAGTTGGTGTAACGCATCCAAGGCTGCGCGTCCGTAGCCTTTGACATTTTGTCCGCTTAATCAGAGCGAGATGACACTTAAAATAAGCGGAGAGATCCACCGACTGCCTGACCAACGCGTCCTGCCGCCCGCGCCTCGTCCTTGTCCATCGGCTGCTGCTTCCTGAGTGAATTATGAGCTAGTCAGCTAGAGCATTCACAAATCTCGAGAGTGATGCTGTTTGACTCTGTCACAGATTACTGTGTAGTATTCTGAGATTGACCTTCCAGGGGTAAGAGAATATAGACATATATTCTAGGACAGATCCGCGAGGATATATTTGGGCATGAATTTGTGTATTCGATCTGCAATAGAACCGATTCGCGAGTGGTTTTGATGTTACATGATGGTCATATGAACACGGATCGAGTAAATTAGTAAATTAAGCATTAACCTTACTAGGCAGACAAGCCAGTTTATCTCTCACCTAATGTACAAACTGGGCGAAAAAAACACCGTGGCACCATGGCACCATGGCACCATGGCATGTAGGTTCACTGTATTTTTCATTTTCAAGATCATCCATCTATAAAATAGCTTGACTACTTGCACCATTTTTCTTAAGTCCATGAAACTGTCTGGCTTTATAACTAAAGCCTACACCATCGACTATCCGTATAGCTCCCTTTGCCACACCTTAAAATAGAATTAGGATTAAATTAATAGTTAATTGTTTGTGTAGCTTAAGGAATTATCATAATCTAAAAGTAAAACAATAATAATCATGTGAAGACTAGATTATATGACCGTCGACACGATTATATACACATACTTTTTAAAGTTGCTTTAAATTATCCGTAAATTGCTAATCAGTATAAAATGGTATTATATAATTCATTCAAGGGTATTCAAGCCTTTTCACTTTTAACACATAATAATTAGCCTCAATAATCAAGTTCATCAAACGTTTAAATTATCCGACCAATAAATCAATTAGACAAATAGATCATCCAATAATCAAGATTATATTACAATTATAATTATTTTAAGCTATCAAAGGTACATATATAAGACAATCTAACCATGCCTAATTAATACAATGGTGAAAGCAAAAATAAAATCAAATTTTTAACAAACTTAGTACTCCTTTGGAACACATCAATTTTACCGAATTTTCATAGGATTTAATTCAAATCTCCAAAATTCCTTTAAAATTCTCCCATTTCAAGGGAGGCCTTAGATTGAAAAGGAGGTAAATTTTGCAGCTTTATTAAGCATCATTTTATCACATCCACTCTTCACACTTCAAACAAACGTTAGTAGGTGTATACGCGTTATGTGTAATAAAAAAGAAAATACTAAAAAATTTACTTTAAAAAAGGAACAGAAGACAAGTCAAAGGTCCCCGTCAAGCCCATCAAATGAAAAAAAAAATTCCAACTAAAACGAAGCGATTTTCCACGTGGCCACCGGACCCAGCCCAAGCTCCTCCACCTAAACCCCCCACCCCTTCCTCCCTTCTTCTTCTCCATCCTCAGATCCGCCGCCTCTCCGGATCCAGATCCAGACCCACCGTCTCGTCGCCGGAGAAGCCATGGGACGGGAGGGAGGCGGCGGCGGGGGCGCCGGCGGCATGTCGGACTCGGTGCTCCGGAAGGTGCTCCTCTCCTACTGCTACGTCGGGGTGTGGATCTTCCTCTCCTTCTCCGTCATCGTCTACAACAAGTACATCCTCGACCCCAAGATGTATAACTGGCCCTTCCCCATCTCGCTCACCATGGTGCACATGGCGTTCTGCTCGTCGCTCGCCGTCGGGCTCGTCCGGGTGCTCCGCGTCGTCGAGCCGCCGTCCGCGCCCGCCATGACGCCGCAGCTCTACACCTCGTCGGTCGTGCCCATCGGCGCGCTCTACGCCATGTCGCTGTGGTTCTCCAACTCGGCGTACATCTACCTCTCCGTGTCCTTCATCCAGATGCTCAAGGCGCTCATGCCCGTCGCCGTGTACTCCATCGGCGTCCTCTTTAAGAAGGAGACCTTCAGGTCCGCCTCCATGCTCAACATGCTCTCCATCTCCTTCGGCGTCGCTATCGCCGCCTACGGGGAGGCGCGCTTCGACGTCCGCGGCGTCGCGCTGCAGCTCGCCGCCGTCGCCTTCGAGGCCACGCGGCTTGTGCTCATCCAGATCCTGCTCACCTCCAAGGGCATTTCGCTCAACCCCATCACCTCGCTCTACTACGTTGCGCCGTGCTGCCTGGGCTTTCTGCTCGTGCCATGGGCCTTCGTTGAGCTGCCCAGGCTGCGCGCCGTCGGCACATTCCAGCCGGACTTCTTCGTGTTCGGGACCAACTCGCTCTGCGCCTTCGCGCTGAATCTGGCGGTTTTCCTGCTCGTCGGCAAGACCTCTGCGCTCACCATGAATGTCGCCGGAGTGGTCAAGGACTGGCTGCTGATTGCCTTCTCATGGTCCGTGATCCGGGACACGGTCACCCCGATCAACTTGTTCGGCTACGGGATCGCCTTCTTGGGGGTGGCCTACTACAACCACGTCAAGCTGCAGGCGCTCAAGGCCAAGGAGGCACAGAAGAAGGCCGTGCAAGCTGATGAAGAAGCTGGCTCGCTGTTGCAGGAGCGCGATGGGCACAGTGATCGCCAGAGCGACAACCAGGCATAGAGCCACCAGATCCGATCCTGGCAGGCACAAATTGGTTTGTTCTGAATCATTTTGTGTTATGTTTGTCGGTTGCATGCAGAATGTGTTTCTTCTATACCTTGATTCGTGGTAGGCCATGAATAATTTTTCGGGAAAGAATGTGATATTTACATTTAACAGAGGAAAATGTGATCTTTACATTCAACAGAAGGAAAATGTGATCTTTACATTTAACAGAAGGAAAATGTGATCTTTACATTTAACAGAAGGAAAATGTGATCTTTACATTCAACAGAAGGAAAATGTGATCTTTACATTCAATAGAAGAAAATGTGATCTTTACATTTATAGATGAAAATGTGTTATTTTTAGAGTTTGCCCACCCGTATTTATTTGTTAGAGAAGTGTAAACATCTATCAGAAATGCTTTGCTGCTATAGCCCTGTCGGCCTGTCTAATGTAGATAATCTAATCTACTCAACTTTGTTCCGACTAGTGTGTAATGTTGCGTGAGACATTACTGAAGCACGCGAATTTTGTTCACTTCCTCAGTATGTATCCTTTGTCTCTAATCATGTCAATATGTTGTTCAGGGAATGTGGTGCAAAGTGCAAAATACTGTAGTTTGGTTGGTCTACGGTTGCTTTCAAGGTGGTGGATGCCAGTTTGTTCTTTCACTTATTTAACTTTAGTTGGATCTGAAGAGCCACTCAGGAGAGTTTATTGGTTTAGGAAATACTTGCACTTGAACCTACGTCCAGGAGAGCTAGAGGAAACTTTCATGTTACCCTGTTATTTATTCCACTGTTTTTGTTCCACAGAAAGGCAGCCTTGCTGCCTCCCGCTCATTGCCTAAAATTTATTTGTTCGAGTAGCTTAGGGTACTAAAAATGTACTTCTACATATTGGTATTTTGGTGGTTACCTTCTTCTATATATAATGAGCTTAATGTAATAGTTTAATCTGCTGTTGTGTATTTTACCCTTATAATTTGAATGGTTTTATTGGCTGTGATGCATCGATCAGTCAGACTATTTCTTGTCATCTCATAGATGTCACTTTTTGTTACTATAATTTTGATGGTTAACAGTACTCTATACAACCTAGTGAATGGTTTGACTGTGGGATCTCTTGTCTTCATTTATATTTCATGAAGTCTGAAATTCCATTTGATTGATCTTCACGAACTGGTTGAGAAGCTAGCTGAAAACCAGATAAATGGTAAAGATTGGAATGGCAATCAAAATGTGAGACTTGCGTGCTGGGCTGCTGGCACATCTTTGTCCTGGACATTGACCTTGGTTTGGTGCAAGCATGTTTGGTTGTGTGTTGCTAACTCAATTCTTGTATATATATATGGTCATGGGTATCTGTATATTGTTTCTTTAATAGTCGGGCTATTAATTATATTTTTGTGAAGCCTGATCACCTGAAGCAACACAGCCATTGATAATTGGGTTGCTTCAGACAGCGAGAAGCAACTAGTGTTTTACTAGGGCGCTTGTTCATCTTGGGTGTAATTTCCAAAGCACACGAGATTGTTTAGAAGCAAATCTCTTGCACCTTTGTTTCGACGCTACGCAGTTGCTGCGATTTTTGCCATGCTTGTGGACACTGGACAGGACCATTGGGAATGGCATGTGCAGGCTAGCTTGAACTAAGTGACTGATACGATGTTCATTTATAAACTATTTTACGGTTAATAAAGAGTCAAATTCTTGTCTCTTCTGATCTGACAGGCGATACCATTGTTGTTTAGAGGATTTGATATCTTTGTTAATTTTGTTAGTGACACGTAGTTCTGATGTGATGATAGGACATGTTTATATATCTCTTCTCTCCTATTATAAAGCATCACTTTGGTCCGTCTGCTTCCCCGCTTCCCCTGTCTCCCCCCGAAAGTTGTTTAAAGGGGGTGAATAGACGATCTGAAAATTTTTTGTGGAAAACTATTAGTTTTAAAATTTTTAGACCCTGAAGTTCCAAGTGGAACTGGAAGTTTCAGGGTACCGGAAGTTTGGCAGAACTTCTAGGGTCCGGAAGTTCTGGTTGATCCGAAAGTTTTGAACAAACCAAAAAATCATCAAACATGTATGAAATTTAATCTAGCTAACAATATAAATGAATACAAGTATGAGCAAGCTTGTTAGCTATAACTTTTACACAGGAATATTTTCTGTAAACTAGCTAGTAAGTAAATCAAGTAATATGAAAATATGAGCTAGCAAGAATGTGAAGAACACGATGAATACAATGAAGTTATTTCTCGGAATTCAGATCCACCGATCCTACGTCTCCGTTGAGGGGTCCCAAAAGGCCGGATCTCTTTTAACCCTTTTCCTCACCAAGCCTTAACCGAAGTTAAGCTTGGATTTCCACTAGTTACCTTATCAAAGCCAAAGCTTTTACAAACTTCTCCGGGCACACCACAATCGCTTTGGGTGCTCGCGGATTAACGTCTAGCCGTCTAGAATGTAGCACCTCTAAGAGTAATAAATCCATTGAAAGATTTGTAGATTCAAATCTTTGTGTTCAAGATTTTTCAAGAAAATCAATAAATTCAACCACACAAAATCTTCTCAAGAAATGAAGCAAGAAGATTGCTAGAAGATTTGTGTTGCACTCTCCAGTGAAATCTCAAAGATTTGCTCAAGATCTAGCTTTAGAAGTATGAGAGAGTGTTTTGAAATTTTTGCTCAGGAGTTCAAGCGTTCTGTCAAAATGAGGTGAGGGTGTATTTATACCTCTCACATAAAAAGTGATTGTTTGAAAGATATTTTGCAAATATTCATCCGGAAGTTTTGGATGTTCCGAGGTTCAAAATCCGGAACAAAGTTCTAGACTGAAGAATAAATCCAAACAAAATGACTTTTTCGGAAGTTCCGGGCAGGTCCTAAAGTTCTAGGCCAGAAAATAAATCAATACAGAACGACTTTTTCAGAAGTTCCGGGCAGAGCCGGAAGTTCTGGGCCAGAAAATAAATCGATACAAAAAGACTTTTTTGAAAGTTTTGGGCAGAGCCGGAAGTTCCGGGCCAATAAAAACTCAGAAACAGAACAATGTTTTAGGAAGTTCCGGACTAAACCGAAAGTTCTGGGCATACTAAAAAAATTCTGAAATGAGTTTGAATCAATCCAAAAAGCTTTCAAAAAAGTTTTTCTTTGAGCACAAAGTTTTGAAACAACTTTCAACGTATCCCTCTTTATAGTACGACGGTACTATACTCAAATTTATATGTAATTTATGATTTT
>KE372621.1:525498-539868 GCA_000418225.1 Zizania latifolia | reverse complement strand
ACAGCGCCGCCATCATCCTCGGCGCCCTGGAGACGCAGAGCTCCCGCCACAGCACGCGCTCCGCCACCGCCCTCAGCCGGCGGCAGACCCGCGCCACCACGCACAGCGAGTGCGGGTCCCAGTTGAGCGCCCGGAACACCAGCAACAGCACCTGCTCGTCCATGATCCCCGCGTTCACGCCACGGATGGGCGCCGCATTGCCGCCACCTCCACCTCCACCTCCACCTCCACCTCCACCTCCACTCCCACCTTGACCACCATCCCACTGTCCGGCCACCGCAGCGTCCGCGTCCACATTGCAGCGCAGCAGCCTCACGCTCCGCTCCCCATCGCCCATCATCCCCCGGTTCCACGGCACGCGCGCAGATGGCACACAAACCGCCCAACCCTCTCGAGGCGGCGGCGCCGCTGTCGCCACCTCGCCGGTCGGTGCCGGCTACCAGCCAACCACACGTACCGTGCGTGTCGCGCTAGCTAGCGTCGTCCGATTTTTCCCGAGACGAACCGGCTAAATCCCCGTCGGGCCGGCCCGGCCGCACCCGATCCCGACCCTGCCGCCGTGTCGCCGCGCCCATATGACAATTGGACCACTCGCCGTCAAGCGCCCAATGATTAGCCGCTCGTCGAGTGCGATCAAAAGCTAATCCCCCCGCTAAATATCTCGATTAGTAGCCTAAACTGTTTATCCGGAGCGTATCACGGCTTCCCTAACCCTAAACTGTTTATCCGTATGATTTTTCACGCCGGTGCAACCGCCGCCGCCGTTGTTTTGCAGGCTGGTGAGTCGTACCTGGTCTGGCACAGCAGAGAGGCCACCACGCATTAAAATATCTCGTGACGGGCAGTAGCCGGTGCACGGCGACGGATCCGATTCTCCCACCGGTGCCTGCTTGAGCTTGAGTGTCGTGCGCGTGCCACGTGTTCTGTGAAGGACGGTTCGGAGGGGACACGTGGCGGGCATCCCTAAAGGCCATTCCAATAATGGGAATCGCTTTAAGTTTGGGAGCTTAGTTAGAGCTAATATTTAGCTCATAAAAATCTTTGTTGTTTTCTAAATTGCCTGTATTAGTTTATTTTTAAATTTGTTAACTATTGAGTTTTATAATTAAAGAGGTTAGATATTTCAAAATCAGCCATAGTTATTCAAACATTCAAATATACTCTAAATCAGCTGGGGTAAAGCAAACATGTCCTAAGTCAGCTCCGGATATTGTTGATTTCTTTCTGTTGTTGCGCTGACACATGTACTCCGGCGAGAAGAGATGGCCCCACGGCGAGGAAATATCTCGGGGCACGTGGCGCGCTGTCGTTGGCTTGTAGACACGTGGCGGGTCAGGCTGGTGGGCAGAGATTCGGCGGGGCGAGACGGATTGACGGGGCCGTAGGCGGGGAGATGTGGACCGAACACGTGTCTTGCCGTGCGTTAACTTTGTTTTTGCCAGTGGACACAAAATAACAAAAACCGAAGCAAACGAAAAAACGAAAAACCGAAAAACAGTTAATTTTGTTTTTTTAAAAAAAATTAGTTATTATTTTAGAAAAAGTCGGCGTTCGATGTTCGGTCCAGTTTTTATCCTTACAGACCTAAATAAACCATAATACCGAAACTGCTAACCTGCATCACGCAAGACCAAGCCGTAGGGCGTAGGCCCAGCCCAAGACAGCAAGACGCAAGCATCACCAACTACTCCAGACCTACAGTCGGCAATCAAAGCACTTAAGCACCGCCGTAGTCCGCAAGACCCCGTAGTCCCGCAGTCTGCAATCTCCGCATTGCCCACAATCCGCACTCCGTAGGCGAGGACGACACCGCCGCCGGTGGCCTGGCCACTCGTTGTGCCTCGCCGATGGCCCACCAACTCATTGTGCCTCCCTACCACTCGCGCCGCGCCTTGCCTGGCCGTCGCGCGCACTGCGCCTGACCGCCTGGCCACTGTGCCACGCCTATACGGTATAGCTGTAGCTAAATGACTAGTTGACTACGTGTATTTCTGTGTACAACTTTGATAAACCGAAAAACCAAAAAATCAAACCAATTTTTTTCAGTTTTTTTGTTCAGTTTTGCTAAATTCAGTAAGGCATTCGGTTCCTAATTTCTGAAAACCAAAATTTATAAAAAACCGAAAAAACTGATTAAACCGATTATCCACCCCTAGCTTTTGCCTTTCTTTTCAGCTGCTCTCATCCTGCCCTTCTTGAGTATTGATTGGGCGTGTTTCAGAAATCTGTTCAAAGTTGCGATTGAAAATTTTCTGTAGGATTTGTAACAGTCAAAAACATATAGAAAGATTAAATTTTGATGCTTGGAACGAGGCCCAAACTGGCCGAAAGGCAATAACGGGCTCAAGGGCCAACCGGCCGAGGCATTTTTAATCCTTTCGGCCCAAATGTAGGCGCGACTCCAGAGTCCAGGCCACTACTGATAAAACTGCAATTTGTAAAGCTGGGCCAAGACGAGCTGGTTAGATTCTGTAGGATTTGTTATGTACTGTGAATACGGCCCAACAGTTTTTCACTGAGCAATGCGTCAAAGCTTCTTTTTGCTGAAGTACCGAACCACGGTAACACAAAGCTCGTGAGAGAATCTCCG
The DNA here is from genome assembly GCA_000418225.1 of Zizania latifolia. NCBI lineage: Eukaryota > Viridiplantae > Streptophyta > Magnoliopsida > Poales > Poaceae > Zizania > Zizania latifolia. The sequence continues at coordinate 537,278 of KE372621.1, read as the reverse complement.
ACCGAGTTCCTATAAATACTCCCCGGAGCTAAAATTTGACAAATTCTCTAAAAATTGCTCCAACCACTCCAGTTGACGTTGCAATACCAGGTTCTTAATACCATATGACTAAGACGTCATCGTGATTCCAAAGTTGCCACCTTCATATATGATCTGAGTCTCAGAAGAAACCCGAGAGTTACCAAGTCTAGGTACTCAGGCAGCTGTATCACTTTTGAGTGAGTGGTAGGCCTACCTAAGTTTGGTGACAAGCTGTTAGTACTTAGGCTAGCTAGTTCTTCTCTTGGCTATCCTCAAATGATACAATCATGAGATGGACACCCCGAGATCAACAACCTCAGGATCCGTGAGCTCAACTTCCACGACTCCGTCTGATTCTATGAAGCTTGAGAGCTAAGTACTCGTAATGTAGAAAATACACTATGGTGGGGCTATCTTCATGTCTCAATTGTCACATGCCTTTTTACTAATGGTGATGTAATGAATACCTAACTCACAAGCAAAGTCCTGACATGGATAACAAGACAACTCACCACGACTTCATAATAAAAATAGGTGTGTCCTATCAGACATCATATCCTGTAGAAAAAAGTTCCTTGACATCGTACCATCCATCAAATCATGCCTTTCGCTATTAGTCTTATTCTAGTCTCTGGCAGGTGGTGCTTGATAGTGACCGAATATTACGAGTGATGTGGAAGGAGAGCAAGTAGTAAGAGTGACGTCTAAGGAAGGGCAATCTACACTATCCGAATCTAGAGGTGACATGATCTGTCTGGAGCCTAAAGACTATTTATATACATCTCAATATAGCTTTATCGATTCAATCATTATGATACCCCTGGCATACTTAAAAGGAAGAACCGTGACCATAAGAGAAGAGCGTGCAAGAGAGAAGAGACAAACAAGAATAAGGATATGATAGCACATAGAAGTAAACCTAGACATCAATTGATTCCTATTACATTTGATATAGTCTTAGTTACGAGACTAAGCTAGATCTTGTAAACCTATCACGAGACATTTTCGTCTTCAAAATAGTTCACCACATAGAATTATGGTGTTACGTCTCTCGATGATTTGAACTTGTCTAATTTTTTCCAATGTTAATCTTCTCACTTAATCTAGGGATCACAACTCTCTACCCCTAGTCGGACTCACAAAAGGGGTCTACTCGAATTCCCACTAATGGTATTCTCACACCGACAACTCCCTATATGGCTCCTAGAGCTCCTAAAATCCCTTGTACCCTCACCAAATATAGCGAGCCGCTTCTCACTGTCTAACCTATATTTTATTCCGACAAAAAGACCACTCATGCATTTCTCTATGAAGATGTAAAACCTATCGCCTGCTTGATATCTATCTGTCACCGACCCAAGATCTTGGCACCGCCGCCACTCGTGAGCACATCACCACTGCTTGTCACATTCCCTTTCCTCGGATAACATTTGTTATCATTCATATTATTTAGTAGTTTTGTAGTATGAATACATACAAAATTAATATAATATGGTAGAGTAAAATACATGTAGTTTATCGAAGAGGAAGGAAATAAAAGAAATACATGAAAGAAATATTTTTAGGAAGCTGTCTATGTGAAAATTATGGAGTGCTTCTCAAAGTATCGCGTTGCCGGTTCACATAAAAATGGTGAGTTTAGAGGTCACCACATGAACAATTGAACATCTTCTTGCCCCGCATAATCAAAATGTCCACATGAACAATTGAACACCACAGGACATAGTTCTATCCATCGATTAACGCTGCGACCAAGCCACTGCTAATACTGCTGTGAAGTGCTTGGTTTTTTTAATAATCTCGTATATTACTGTTATAGAGTAACAAAATTACTAACTTTTATGTGAAAATAAGAAAATTCGTGAAAATATATGAGCACCATAGCATCGGATCCCATCAGAACTTTAGGATGGGTGATATTCTAGAAAGTTCTCATATCGCATCCTCGTTATATAATTTTCAATCAAAACTGGACCGACCTGTCTGACATTCTTAAAATAAAAAAATATGGCTTCCAATCAAAAGCTTTCTTAGAAAAAGAAAATGGGGAATTCAACGGGACAAGGAGCCCACGACAACGTCCTTTTGCGGCGCGGCCCTGCGGTTTTGATGGCAACGCCCGTACGCCACAGAGGTGGCGCACGGCGACTCGGCGAAGCAGCCCGCGAGGGCGCGCGTGACGTGAGCCACCATTTGCACGGGGAGGAGAGGGCCATGTGAGCTTGTGCTGGACATCTCGATCTGACCAGTGAGCCCCTCACTGGGAAGAAGTGAGGCACGGGAGGGAGGAAAAAAATCTCCGAGCTTTCTTGGGAGGTCCCCGATCCGGGGGCCGATCGGATCCTTGGGAATGGCGGCGGCGGCGGAGGAGGCGGCGGGGGCGGAGGAGCCAGCTGCCCCCTCCCACGCCCCCGCACCGGCGAGGCTGCCCGCGCTGCCCGAGAAGCGCGCGCTGGCGGATGGAGACGAGGAGGAGCTACCGGAGCCGAAGCGGCGGCGCGCGCACGTGGCGGCGCTCGACAACGTGCGACGCGCGGCCGCTGATGCGCCCGCCGCGAGCAAAGACGACGACGACGGAGCCGGCGAGCCTGCGGACGGAAGGTCGCCGTTCTCGTTCCACGCGCGCGGCTTCACCGGGGTGGAGACGACGCCCAAATTCGGGTCCTTCAACCCCGCCGACGAGCTCGTGGCCTTCCAGCCGAAGCCTCCGCCGCCTCAGATGGACGCGCCGGCGAAGGAAGCGGTGGCCCCTGGCGGCAGCGACGACACCGAGGAGGCGGCGACGGCGGAGGGCAATGACGGGAATTCACACTAGCTTGGCAGCAGGAAATACTCCTGTAAAAAGACTTTATTTGTATTTGTAGTCTCAAAAATATTTTATTTCCATGTATTTAACTACCATCAATTTAAATGCTTTCATGTGGCTTAGTTTGGGATACTTGGTTTTATATTCACGGGACATATGCTTTCATATTGTTATTTAAATGTTTTATACTTCAGGGTTTAGGGATTAACTAAATCTTTTTCACATATATTTATTTATTTACTAATTAGGATTGTGTGTTATAGTCTTATAGATCATGTCATTGTCTATAGCACTGCCATTTTTGTCTGTAAGCATGTAGTTCATCTGATTCTTTTATTTAAATTGGTTTGGACTTTTAAAAAAAATAATAAATTAGCTAAAATGGTTATGCTGGTCCCTCGTTTATCCTTCCTTTTTAAAAAACACGACTTGTTATCTGAGAGATGTTATTTATTTGACAATGTTAACTATGAAATAAAATATGAAAAAATGTGAAACAACTTAAATTCATAAAAGAGTTAAACATTTTAAAATGATATATATAAGAAATAAATCGGGAGAGAGTATTGGCCGAAACATTTTTTTCTTTCTTCACTCTCTCTATAATACAATTTTCAAAGGTTTCATATTCCACCTCAGAGGAACGGGAAATGTTATACTGATCCTCGACTCTTCGAGTGTAACAATAGAAGTGAAACTTCTTCACACATTTTATATAAATATTGAAAAGAGTAGGGGGCTAAACGAAAGAAACCACCAAAATCCCCTTTACTTAACAGCCTCCTGCTAATCGCAGCACACAGCACACTCCTCACCGCCATCCCCAAGGTGCCGACGACCCATTGCGGCCTCGCCGCCGTTCCAGCCTAGGGTTTGCGGCTCACCGTAGGCTGCCGGATTCACTTCCTCGCCGGCGGGTAGAGGCGGTCAAGGGCGCGCCGGGCGCCTCACATCGCTCCCCCTCGTCGTCGCCGGCGTCGTCGTCGTCTCGGGCTCCGCAGGATCGCCCGCGAAACCCTAGATTTCGGCGCTCCACGCGTGGCTCGATCGTGCGGCTCCTCGCGTCCTTCTATGCCTATATAAGAACGCTCCCCCGCTCCCTGGAGACGCTCTCGACATAACTGCTCTCGCGTTCTAGGGTTTGCGCCGCTTCGAGGACAATGGGTGGTCGCACGGTCCTCTCTGATGAGGAAGGTATGCGATTTGCTCGCAGGTTTTCAGCGGTTTCTGGTTGGTAGTTTCTTCCGGCGGAGGTTCGTGTGCGTTTGCTAATGGAAAAATTGGTGCTCTGTTCGAACTCTGGCAGATGAAATCGAGGAGGAGGAAGATGAGAATCCGCGGCCGTCACGGAGGGGAAGGGATAACATGGACGATCGGGACGACGACGACGACGAGGAAGATGACGAAGGTTTTTTTCTTACGATTTTCTCCCCTTGCGTTAGTTTCCTACGCGATCTGGTTATTGTGCTCACAGATTCGGATGTTTGTATTGTGCTATGCAGAGTTGGGCATTTCCGCTTTCTTTGTGTGCTTGTTTTCTGATTTGGACCGCTCCTTTGGCGTATTGAATGTTCCATCATCTAAGCCCCTTTTCCATCTTGTTTCTATGCCCAAGGGTAGTGGGTTAAAATTGTTCATGCACATTTATGTGCAGGGGAGGGATATGACAATTGAGTTTTCTTAAGTTCTTTTCTATTTTGATGACTCCCTTGTGATGCTCGAGTTAGCTAAAACTGCTCTGGTGCAGATGAAGGTCAGAACGAATACGAGAAGGATGGCTTCATAGTAGATGACGCAGATGAGGAGGAAGAGGAGGATGAAGAGAGTGATGATGAGAGGCGGAAGAAGAAAAAGAGAAAGAAGAAGAAAAGGTTGCTTTTAATCCCTCAACGGGAGCATAATTATCTTCTCTTATTTTAGCAGTTACTGAAACACGTTATCTGTGCCCAGGGAATCAGAGGGGTTCATGCTTGATGAAGATGACTATGAGTTGCTCCAGGATAATAATATCACTGGCATCCATCGTCCTAAGCCTGTATGTTTAAAAATATACTGAGTCTAACATGAGCTTTTCTGATCAATTTTTTGTGTGTATCTGAACAATGGCTCTTTTAATTTACTGCAGGGAAATAAATTTAAGCGCTTGAAGAAGGCAGGAAAGGAATCTGAAATGGATGAGCGCTCTGGCTTTTCAGATGATGATGGGTCAGGAAAAAGACGTACTGCTGAGGAAAGAGTTCAGTACTCCTTATTCGGTGATCATCAAGGTAGCTGCCTCTGAATACACTTATTTGTTATTTGTTGCAAAGTAGCTTATCTGACTTTCTTATTTGTTGCAATGCTGTTTCTACAGATGTGCCTGTCGAGGAGGACATTGTTGAGGATGATCAGCAGGCAGATGAAGATGAGGATGGTGACCCTGAAGATGAAATGGCAGGTTTCATTGTGGAAGAAGATGAAATTGATGCAAACGGCCAAGTTGTAAAGTATGGCCTTATTTTTCACATTTGTGACAACTTGTTCTGTATATCTGGAATTATACTGGATCTCGTTTTCTAGAGTTACATGCATGTACTATTTTCAATTGCAGAAAGAGGAAGGGTAAAGGAAAACCACGGCGACCAGCTGCAGGGGTATCATCATCTGCCTTGCAAGAGGCCCATGATATATTTGGTGATGTTGATGAGCTATTAGCACTTAGAAAGCAAGAGCTTGAGAGGGATGCTGCTAATTCTGGTGAATTGAGAGGAAACAGGCTTGAAGATGAGTTTGAGCCATTTATTCTCGCAGAGAAGTATATGACACCAAAAGATGAGCATATAAGAGAGAATGATGTACCTGAGAGGATGCAGGTAACAGCCTGACACTCTTCATAGGCAATGTTGATTTAGTTGATAGTGCATGTCTGATTTGTAGCTCCTTCGGCAGCTATCTGAAGAATTAACTGGGTATCCTCCGACGGACACCACGATGATAGAGGAAGAAAGTGTATGGATACACAGCCAGCTTACTGGTGATGGGTTTTTGTCCTTTTTTAGCAATGAACAGGTGAACAGGGAGATTGATCAGAAGGACATTGCGAGTGTCTTGACCATGTTGCATGTCAACAAATTTGAAGTATGTAAATTTCATACAAGTTCTCTGCCTTTTTTGCTTAATTTTTCTGACATTGCTTTTGTTACCTGTCAGATTCCCTTCATTGCTATGTATAGGAAGGAGAATTGCCCCAGCCTGTTAAAAGACCTTGATGCCAATGAACAGGGCAATGAAGAAGATGCACGTAAAATGAGGTGGCACAAGGTAATCATGCTCACCCCTAATTTATTAACATCATGCAATTATTGATGCCATTCATGTGTTCCTTTCAGCTTCTATGGGCTGTTCAGACTTTGGACAGGAAGTGGCTGCTTCTTCAGAAGCGTAAGATTGCTTTGGAGATGTACTATGAAAAAAGATTTGATGATGAGAAACGAAGAATAGATGACATCACACAGCAGGCACTAAATCGGCAACTTTATAACTCCATTATTGAAGCACTGAAGGATGCAAAATCTGAGAAAGAGGTGGAGGATGTTGATGCAAAATTCAATCTACATTTCCCTCCTGGTGAAGTTGAAGAAGAAGGGCAATTTAAGCGACCAAAAAGGAAATCATTGTACAGTATCTGTCACAAGGCAGGGTTATGGGAGGTTGCTAATCAATTTGGTCGAAGTGCTGAGCAATTAGGTCACCATCTCACATTAACAAAGATACCCGTATGTGCTCTAAGCTGGCACCTTGTATTACCCTTCTTTGAACTATACTACATGTGGAACAATGCAAGCAGTCCATTGCCACATAAATCTTTGTGTGCTGACAGTACTTTAGTGCTAAAGAGAATTAGAAATTTTGACTGCTTATCTGCGTGTCTTTCAGGAAGCAGGAGAGCTTGATAGCGGGAAAGATTCTCCTGAAGAGGTTGCTGCAAATTTCACATGCGCAATGTTTGAAACACCGCAAGATGTTCTTCGGGGTGCCAGACACATGGTACTTGGGCTGTTTCACAATTTCACTTAATCCCTTGTCAGCCCTAAACCGCAAAGAACAGCACGCAAAAGATAGTTTTTGGCTGGCTAATTGATCTGATGTTGATCTGATTTTATTCAATGAAGTGCTGGTACATATATATAGGGGAGAAACCAACCCCCAAGTCCTATTCCTATTCAAACTAGGACTGTTATCCAGCTAGCAAACAGCTATAGACCTTCTAAATAGAGAAGATGTGCTGCTATAAATCTAGCACAATCCAAACTTAATCTAGACAAAACTGGAAGCTTATCTTTCCTAGATTATTTCTTGCTATCATAAAGAGATCACGCAGGATCACTTAACTAATATAAAGATATGCGCCAGATATTACTAGATCTGCGCAGATTCTACTAGATCCTTTCCTGATTTCAAAAAGATACATGCCAGATTTTGGTCCGGCGCATGATTAATTAGGCAACATCCTTGATAAATTATTAGGTAGAAACTTCACTTGGAGCTAGATTCTTCATTTCATCTGACCAAGATGTTCCTGTTTTCTTCTTGCCCTTTGTCTTACCAGGCAGCAGTTGAGATTGGGTGCGAGCCTATTGTAAGAAAGCATATCCGGAGCATCTTCATGAATAAAGCTGTTGTCTCAACAAGCCCCACACCTGAAGGAAATTTGATCATAGACCCCTATCATCAATTATCAGGTGTTAAGTGGCTGCGTGACAAACCTTTAAACAAATTTGCTGATGCACAGTGGCTTCTTATTCAGAAAGCAGAAGAAGAAAAGCTCTTAAAGGTTACCATAAAACTGCCAGAAGATGCAAAGAAAGAGCTCATGTCTGAAGCTCGTGAAAATTATTTAAGTGACTGTGTCAGCAAGTCTGCACAATTGTGGGATGAGCAACGAAAGATGATACTGGATGATGCCTTCTTTAATTTCCTTCTTCCATCAATGGAAAAGGAAGCTCGATCTCTGTTAACAGCGAAAGCAAAAAATTGGCTTAATATGGAATATGGGAAACAGTTGTGGAACAAGGTTTCCATTGCTCCTTGGAAGAAGAAGGATGCAGACAAGAAGGATGCTGACCTTGATCTGGATGATGAATCAGAATTGAGAGTTATGGCCTGTTGCTGGGGTCCTGGGAAGCCAGCAACCACTTTTGTAATGTTAGACTCATCTGGAGAATTGGTTGATGTTCTATATGCGGGTTCTATCAGTATTAGATCTCAAGGTGTAGCTGAGCAGCAGCGGAAGAAGAATGACCAGCAGCGAGTTTTGAAGTTTATGACTGATCATCAGCCTCATGTTGTATGTGTAGGAGCATCAAACTATAATTGCAGACAACTCAAGGATGATATATACGAGGTATTTTTTATTTTTTTTGTAAGTAAATTGTTTTCAAATCAGATCACAAGTTTAATGATTCTGCACAGTACTACAGTGTTATGCTCACATAATTTCTAATTAGGGCTCAGCATAATAAGGCTTACTCTTATTCTTTCTATACAAACTACTGTAAATGCTAAATCACCAGAAGCAGCATCTATGACTATCTGCAGATAATTTCTTGCAGCCTGTGCTGTAGTGAATATCACCTAAGCTCATCTTGCTGTTGGATGACGCCTGTCTCTGTGATTAATTGTCTTTTATTTTTTTGCCTGCTAGGCATTTGTCTAGACAACTGTATTTTGTAGAAGTTGATGGTGTAGCACTATAATCTGATTGCTTGGTGTAAACTGACATCCTTAACTGCATAGGTTATTTTTAAAATCGTGGAAGATCATCCAAGAGATGTGAACCCACAAATGGAGAACTTTAGTATTGTTTATGGTGACGAGTCTGTGCCTCGTTTGTATGAGAATTCACGGATATCTTCAGATCAACTGCCTGGCCAGTCAGGTACAGTGATAATACATTGGTTTACTGTTAACATTTTCTGGTCAGGTATCTTCTGAATAACTCAATACTCTTTATTTTTTGTATTTCAATGGGTGTAGGTATTGTGAAGCGGGCTGTGGCACTTGGTCGGTACCTGCAAAATCCATTGGCGATGGTTGCAACTCTCTGTGGACCTGCAAGAGAGATACTTTCATGGAAACTACATGCCCTTGAACAATTCCTTACTCCTGATGAGAAGTATGAAGTTGTTGAGCAAGTTATGGTTGATGCAACAAATCAAATAGGTTTCGACGTTAATCTTGCTGCTAGCCACGAGTGGCATTTTTCAACTTTACAATTTGTTGCTGGTCTGGGGCCACGCAAAGCTTCAGCTTTACAAAAAGAATTGGTAAGGGAGGGGTCCATTTTTAGTCGCAAGGAGCTTGTGAAACCTCTAGGAAGGAAAGTATTCATGAATGCATCCGGTTTTTTGCGTGTTCGACGTAGTGGTGGAGCTGCAGCTAGTGCTCAAATCATTGATCTACTTGAGGATACAAGGATACATCCTGAGTCATATGCGTTAGCAAAAACTTTGGCAAAGGATGTCCATGCTGAGGATGCACCACATGAAGCGAATGAAATGGATGATGATGAGCAAGAGATGGCAATTGAGCATGTAAGAGAAAAACCAGATCTTCTTAAATCACTTGACATTGATGAATACATGAAGAGTATTCCAGAAGAGTTCCATAAGAAGGAAACACTGTATGATATAACGATGGAACTACTGTGCGGTTTTTCTGATTGGAGGATCCCCTATGCTGAGCCCAATGCAGATGAGGAATTCTGGATGCTTTCTGGTGAAACTGAAGATACCATATCAGATGGAAGGATTGTTCAAGTAACTGTTCGTAGTATACAAGACAACCGGATCATTTGCACTTTTGATTCTGGTCTGAAAGCCATAGTTATGGCAGACAACTATTCTGATGATGGCTTTGATCTAGAAACACTGCAGTTACACGAAGGTGATGTATTAACGGGTAAAATTAAGAATGTGAATAAAAATAGGTTCATGGTTTACTTAACATGCAAGGCCAGTGAAATGAGGAGAAGACCATTCTCCAGAAGTAATCATGACCCATATTATCATGAACAAGACATGACTTCTCAGAATGAACAAGATAAGCTCCGGAAACAAAAAGAATTAGCAAAGAAGCATTTCAAGCCCCGAATGATTGTCCATCCTCACTTTCAGAACTTGACGGCTGAAGAAGCTATGCAGGTTAGTTGGCATACAGATCATATTATGTTCTGTGCTCTGTTTCTTTCATCTGTTCTGTCATAAAATATAATACATACTCTTTTGATACAGTTCTTATCTGACAAAGAGCCTGGTGAGAAGGTCATTCGGCCTAGTTCTAGGGGGCCATCATTTCTGACACTTACCCTGAAAATTTTTGATGGTGTCTATGCACACAAGGAGATAACTGAAGGCGGAAAGGATCATAAAGATATTACAAGCTTGCTTCGCCTTGGAAAAACACTGACAATTGATAATGAAACTTTTGAAGATCTTGATGAGGTTGATGCACATGATAAATTTTGTATTATAGTTACTCTGGTTCAGTATCAGTTAATGCTGAGTCGCTCTGCGTGCCATCATGTTTGTTCTCTGTTTTTTTATTGCCATTCTTTTATTTTTAGTTAACGGCTAGTGCTTTCCTACAGGTTATAGACAGGTACGTTGATCCTTTGGTAGGCCACCTGAAGAGCATGATCTCCTACCGCAAATTCAGGAAAGGGTTAAAAAGTGAGGTGGATGATCTGTTAAGGGCAGAGAAGGCAGAGAATCCTATGAGAATAGTCTATTGTTTTGGCATATCTCATGAGCATCCAGGCACCTTTATTTTGTCTTACATTAGGAGTACAAATCCACATCATGAGTATGTAGGGTTATATCCAAAGGGCTACAGATTTCGGAAGAGGGACTTTGACAATATTGATCGCCTAGTGTCCTATTTCCAGAAGCATATCGACAAACCACCACCTGATGCTGGTCCATCAATGCGAAATGTTGCTGCAATGGTGCCTATGAAAAATTCAGGTTGGGGTTCTGGTGGTGGAAATGATGGAGGGAGAGATGGTAATGACAGGGATAGGCCATTCTCTGGAAGATCAGGTTAGTTCTTTAACATACACTATGTTTTCATCTAGATTGTCTGTGCAGTATTAGTTTGCCAGCTTTACTGGTACTAAAAAAGATGCTTGTGAACTTAATATTTGTACCGAGGACTTGAAATTCCTTATGGGAGAACCATGGATGTGTCAGTTTCAGTTGGCTGTAGCATTCTTTTGGAGTAGATTCTTGTTCACACGATGTTGCATGAGCCAGTATTTTGAATTTTGATGATCATTTCCTAGAAAAAAAATATCACCTGCTGGTTTTGGCCTTTTGGGGGAATTGGTTCATGTGGTTTTCAGGTCAAATTTATTTTCTTCAATTTTCTGCACCTCTTTCTATCCTTTCTTGATTTTGTGGTGTGTAAACCTTTAGCTTCACAGATGGTTCCCACAAAAACATAATCTTTACATGTCTTGAAAACTGGCCAGTTAGTATTAGTTTATTAACCCTGGCATGGACTGTGATTTGCTACATTTGTAAAATGTCAATAAATGCTGTAGTAGTCACGAACTCCTTATGGTACCTTTTCTCTAAAGCAGGAGGCAGGTTTGATTCAAGGAATAACTCTGGCGGTCGTGGACGTGGGCGCGGGCGTGGTCGAGGTAACTTTGGCAGTGATGATGGTGGTGGCGGCGGCAACAGTGGGGGATGGACTGATAATATTGGGAGCGGTGGAGGCGGATGGGGGACAGGTGGCAATGGCGGTTCCTCATGGGGAGGTGGAGGTGGTGGTGCTAGCGGTGGAGGATCTGGAGGTGTGGATGCTGGATGGGGCGGTGACAGCAACACAGACAATGGTGGTGGTGGAGGCTGGGGGGCACCCGCTGGTGGCTCTAACGAGTCAGGATGGGGCAGCTCCAAGAAATTGGTCC
>KE372621.1:475919-509967 GCA_000418225.1 Zizania latifolia | reverse complement strand
AGAAAATCGAACACTGGGACTGACCAGGAACTTCTGGTCCTACCAGAACTTCCGGATGCTCCAGAACTCGGAACTTTCGGTTCCCCCAGAATTTTCTTGGGCACAATTCCATCAGAAATATCCATCTTCAACAGGAGAAATATTCGAAATAAAAATAGTGAAATAAACTGGGCTGATTCACTGGGTTGTGCGAGCATGTAGGCGTCGCTGGGCTAATGTTATGTGCGCTAGGTTGGGCGCCCGACACGATGGCTTACGTCGAATGATGAAAAGCAATATTGAATGTCAAGAGCGGACTTACCATAGAGCAAGGGGTACAGTTGTACCGCTAAAATTTTTGAGAAAAAATTTAGCATGTATATGCTTTATATGTTTCATTGAGCCGAAATACCTCCAGCAGCCCAACAACAGTCCATTATCTCTTTAGACTCTCCTCCTCACAGCCCATTATCTCTCCAGACTCTCCTCCCCACTCCCACCCTCCCGCAGACCCACACGAATCAGCGTGGAGCGCTCCAGGTCGTTGGTCGCAATCACCGCCACCGCGCCACGCACATACTCTCGGCCTCTTGCACACCCCGCCGCCCCACCGGCCGCTGCCCCCTGCCTTCCGTCGCCCCTTTTCTGCCGCCAAGGTTCCGCCGCCCCCTGCCACGACGTACGCTAGCATCCAGCGATGCCGCCAGCCTACCACCGGCGGCCGTCGGCTTCCCCCCTTTGGCCTAGTCCCCTGCGGCTCTACCCTTAGCCTCTTCCTATGGCCGTTCACTGTTTCGCTGGTAAGTGTTTGATTAATTGAATGTTTGTGTAATTCCTACGCAAGAGATCCATGTGCCACCATATAGGTCATTTTGACTTACCATGGAAAACTAAATTCTCTGGTGCTGAAAATATTTCTCTAGACTGTGCTCAAGACAGAGTGTATTCACTGAAGATAATTTGACCAGAACAGCCTGGAAATAGGGATGAACACCACTATTGTGGTGTTGTTGAATCCATTATCGATCAATAACCTAGTCTGGCTTGAATACTATAAATAGCCTAGCGTGGGACATGATGGTACAGATGAACACCCAAAAAATTTTTGGAAACAAACTGCTATTCCTACTACGGTTAAGGTAGGGAGAAAAGCTTCCAGATCCAGAAGAGAAGCTAAGGTTTAAGCAAAGAGAAAAGGTGTAGGTAGCGAGAAATGAAAAAGAGGGTGTCCATACGATTTCTCACCGGCCAGGACGTGACGGAAGCAGCAGGACGCCAGCGCCACTGCTCGCGGGATGGAGATATTATTGCTTACATATTTATATTATTGTTATAATTGTGATTGTCTATCTAGTTTAAGTATGTTTCTGCTATATTACTTTTGTAATTGTGATTGTCTATCTAGATTGAGTATGTTTTCGCTATATTACTCGTGTAATTATGATTGTCTAATTTCTGCTATATTATATATGTGTTTTGTGCTACGTTTAAGTTCGCACCTCCTTTATAAAAATTTTAGGTCCGCCACTGTTGAATGTTCTTATGTTCCCTGTCAAGTTCAAAACCTGCATGAGCCTTGGATAGTAAACAATAACCACGTGACTCTGTTTTTTTACTGTGAACTCATGAGCCTTTATTGTCTCCATATTCTTCCTCCAAAAATTGTTGCATTGCATTTTTGAGTTAAAGATACTACTGTATTTAGTTTGTTTTGGTAATTGATTTTTTCATGTCAAATATATTTTTAATTTTTTTTCTCAGTGATGCGTACAAAGAGTTTAGGAAGGAAATCCTAGAGGACTTAAAGGAAATTGACGACCGTCTTGAAGAGGAGGAGGTTAGGCTAACTTAAAACTCTTATATTTTGTTACACAATATGAAGAGTATGCATGTTTATCTAGTTCAAATATTATGAGCAAATCTTGTATGTGAGAATTGTAGATTGATGCTGCTGCAGAGAGCAGAGAGGGAAGAATACTTGACTTTAGAGCAAGAGTATGATGCTTAGTTACGTCTTGCTATGTTTGAACACTCATGCTTAGCAAAATGAAGGTTTTTATTTTCGTCTTCCATTTATTTGTACACAGGGAATACAGACAACGGGTGGATATGCTAAAGAAGCAGCTCACCGAGTCAAAAGCCGCACGCACCACAAAAGCAAACAACAAACCTGTTGGTATGGACATGTTGTCAAGCAGCGACTCATCTAGTGACGAGGAAGATGACAGCATAGATTTTGCCGTTGACTGGATAGCACAGCATTTGAAATGATGTAAATAATTTTGTGATTGGCTACCCACCAACTATGGCTGCATAGATCTGTTAGCATCCACTATTGTGCATCCATCGACAATCATATCCCAGCTCTAGGTTTCTGCATGAGGAGAAGATGAATTTTTTTGTTACATCTTGTCTTTTATTTGATAAATGCACGATCTAGTTACGAACTGACACATTGAGAATAGTTGTGGAGAACTGGCTGATGCAATCCTTAGTCCTGACTGGTTCTGGTTATGCCTTTTGGGATGCAACAGTTTTGGAGCAATGTCTTACACTTGTTCTAAAACAACTAAGAATTCTACATTTTGCTGGAAATCTTGAAAAGTAAAGTGGTGATACCACAATCTTAATCTGAGGGTGTACGAATATATAAAGCTTTGCTTGGCTATATCCTTGTTAGATTGTAATTTGGAACTCAGTAGAAAGTTGGAAGGGACGCCACTGCCTATGTAGATTGACTGTGTTTCTTTCTGTGTGATGGTGAAAGTGAGAGACGACCTGCTACGTGCCGGCCTTCCGCTCCCGGTTGCCTGTCTTTCCAAAAGTTAGGCTAATGTTCTCTGTTATGTTAGGTGTGTACTATCATCCACGTATAATAGATTTATATGGTTCTATATATTATCTACGTAATCTATATAAGTGATAAATAATTGAATAGCACATATTTAAAAGTAGCAAATAATTAAATCTCTCGTGTACAAAGGACTAAATCAAGATGTTCGTCGATGTGTCCTATCTTGTGTTGAGTAACCAACTTTTGCTTTTACAGCTCTACCAGACTATCATGTTCGGTGTTTTGCATTCGTTTTGAAGTAGAAGTTTGTTTAGCAACTTTGTTGATATGTGATCATGGATTTACTAATGCATCATGTAGGATTTATTGGTCAACTAGTCTATCTACCAATTATTCACAACAAGAATACTGTATAAGCCACAACGACTGCCACCACTAATTCCCATGCTGAACTCACAATCGTGAAGCAAGAGTCTAGCCACTAGAATTGAAATTTCTTGTTTTCATCTACACTGTAGCTGCTAATATGTACATGAAACGCTGTAGCATTATATCTATCTCACGGAGAAAAAAAACCTCATTCGCACGAGTTTACATTGAGCAATTCAACAACTAGACTTTAATAAACCAAAACAATTGATGGTAACTCAGAGGCAATCAAAGAGATTATCATATAGGCTACAAAGGCCAACTTATTTTTTAGCCAACAACTTCTACATGCAAGGACAGTTTTCAAATTCTAGTGCCTAAATGTATAATTTCCACGGCACCTCTCTCAAAACATTCAGATTTATACTTACAAACGCAAACCGTACTAAGAAGCAAGCAGTTCCCTCCACATTTTTCCATCCGGGCTTGGGACCGGCAAAGGCAGTGTTAAACCGCAAAAATACAAACAACAAATCAGAAAACACCGCAACAAACAATCTGCAACACAAACCAAAAAAGGCCACACTCGCAAATAGACCAAAACACATGTCAACACAAACAGCAGACATAGAAACACAACAATAAAATCAAATCGACTTTATGAAGTTTTCCACATGAAACAAGCAAGCTATAGCTTCTAAAATCTAAAATTCTATGCAAAAGCAGTGTGGTGAGTGATGAAAACAATGATCAAGGTAGAGTGATTATCAACATCAGTTGGTGTATGTTAACATGATTAACTAATCAACAAAAAGGTTATATGGTCCAAGGATGAAACTAAGTGGTCTAAAAAAAATCAGGATATCGCAGAAAGTACCACTCAAAATGAGTTAGAAAATAAGCAATCGCATCACCAACAATTATGAAATTATATTTTTTCCTCCTAATCATAGGAATGCAACCAGAGATCAAACAAATCCAGATCCACACCAATGAAGTTCGAGCTATGAAAGAACCTAAACAACTCAGTTTCATAACCAGCAATCCAGATCAAAAATGTTTTACGCTCATTCGGTATCTTCCGCTCCAGCAATTCACTACCTCTGCATATCCATAACATTGAAGCAGTATACACTATAAAGAAGCAGGCTAGAAATCAACTAAGCTCAAAATCCAGAAATACCAACTATTCAGGTTATGCTGCACATATAATAATTTCTCATAAAGTTTGTCATTTGAACAAAAAATTATTGTGATCATCACGGATATGACGTATGGGTAGACTCAAGTGACTAATCCAAATGGTCAGTTTTGAAGTTCAATATCATCATTAAAATAATCGATCTGATAATGCATGTGTCAACTTGAGAAGTTCAATGCACTAAATGCAGTGAGTCATGTCCATGTCAGGTCGCAGTTTGTTTTGTCATGCATACCAACTTGAGCAAAGGGAGGCCTAGCAGAGCAGATACTAATTACTTTGTACAAGTTAGAATCTAAAATAACGGGAAACAAGATTGCTGTTGGGTGACTGAGCTATGCAGATACAATTGAAGATGGATGAACTACACAGTTAAGTTCCATGAGTCCTACCCAGCTTATTGGTGATCAAAATTGATAACTGACAATCTCCATACCAAATTCGCAGATCAGCATCCACTAAAGTGAGTTAAGTACTGCTCTTCCCCAACAAACTGTACAGATAAATCAACCCAAGTTACTTTCAGCCAGGACCCCAGTACTTATAAGTTATATCATTTCCTAAACTGTTGCTTGCATTCCCTTGAACCTGAGTAGGGGCGAGAATTGACTTCAGACAAGTGGTGGTTCAAATCCATCCTAATCACATTTAAGTTAAAGTAGATACCATAATTTGCAGGATAGCTCATAAATTTGTTATGGAACCAAGTTATGCTTCAGGAATCAAGATAACAGGGCTAGTCACATTTAAGAACAATTTTTGCAAGTGAATCAATTGGAAGACAAATGGATGCATGCCAAAGCAGATACCACTGATCTGTAAATGCCATAGATGAAACCAAGATCCCCGATCAGTCGAGCAGTCGTAATGACTCCTCAACTCCATTTGGCATTGTTAGCGTCAAAGGCTAGCAGAACAAACCTTCCAAAACTCTGAAAAATTAGTATGTACCAGGTTAATTGGGTGTGGATGTCATTGTTTCAATTTCCTTATTCTTTGGGTGAATAAACTGCAAACAGGAAGTTTGTAAGGAAGACTGCATAATCTGTCAGATGTCAAGCTGCAAACTAGCATTTGAATTCCAGAAATTCCATCTTGCACAAAACTAAAAATCTTCTAAAATGCACTTCCGTTTGTACTTAGTAAACATTCCCTTCAAACAAAAGTATACTGTCTGCTGGATTGCTGAAACCTATTTTGCTGATCAATCAATGCACAACCCAAGTTATCTGTATCAGGACTAGACACCCAACTTTCGAATGTTTCTTACCCTGAAATTAGAATAAGAATTTCCAAGACTGTCCTTTTAGCACATATCACTATATCAGATTGGCATTTCAAGTACCAAGAAAACGTTCTGAACCATTAAATTCTGTTATAGGAAGATAATCAAACAAAAATCCATGGTTTAAAAAGGAGTTGCAGCAAAAGACCCCATCCCAAAAGGCCAAAGAAGCTAAGTGCCAACAAAAGTTATGGAAATAATCATCAGTGCAAACTAGACACCACCAACCAAGGCCGGTCCAAAAGGTCAGAATTGTTGATAGGAGGGAAGAGAGATGAATGAGTAAAATAATGAAAACAAACTATGTGGACGCCCTTTTAGTTTTTGATATCCACAACAAATAGACCATCAAATAAATAAACTTTGAAGAGAAATTATTAAGTTATACCCTAAAAACAGATATTGCAACAGATCATGGCATTAATTGGATGGAGAGAAACTGCAACCATCAAAATTAATAGATCATAGCATTAACTGGATCAAATAAAGCCAGATAGATTATTGAGTAGATTGGATCCCCTAGTGCAACACTACAAATTCAATGAAACTCAGACTGCAATAGACAAATTTGAAAGAAATCTGAAAAAAAATCCAATTATTTTTTGTTGCTTCTAACAATTCCTAAAGTTAGCAGACAACAAAAGCAATGGTTCCACAATAAGACTGACCAAACAAAAGTGAAAGTAACATGTCAAAACTGTAAAGAAAGTAGGGGCGATCCTAGTATTTGACAAAATAAAAGCAACAATAACCTGATTAAAAGCTATATAACTGTCAATAGAGAAGATGAGATCACAAGGCCAATGTGTTGCGTGTAATCCAACAGATTGTTCTGCAACTGGGGTAATAAAATCCCTCTTTTACGGAAGAACTCATAACTCATCACCTGCACCAATCCGCCAACTTTGATAACTATAAGGTGGTTGAATTCTGAGAACTCCGGAACGTGCAAGCTATTAACATTGATGCCAATTCTTATACTGCAAATAACTAAATATCATATCATTAGATGGTGAAAAGACTAACGGCTCTTTCAGGACATTATTAAATCATCAATGGTCAGAAGGGATCCCATTAAAGGATGACCATCAACAAGAATATCCAAAACTCAGATCCTTATCTATGAATGCTCAACTGCTGGAAAGCAACCGAACAGCCATCAGCTAAAATTGGGTAGTCATTGAACAGGCAAAATAACGTGTTGATTTAAGTTATCAAATAGAAGTGTGCAGGGAGATGCTTAAACATCACAAACATGCATGAAACAACGCCATGATGAGAGGGGTTAAGCCTAGCTTAAAGAAGTTAGCAACAGCACACATCCACACAAACAAATGTTAATTACACTTTGTATTTCCATATATGCCATAACTTCATTGAATTGACAAGGCACATATAAACCAATGTCTAAATAGACTATCAAGATAAGTCGGGCAAATACACAAAGTAACTCCTAGTGTGGATCCAAAAATGCAACGCTGGCAGGCCATATATATCCTTCTAATTGCTGGAGAACAGGCGAAAATCCAAATAAGTACTGCTGGACAGAAATTAAAACTGAGCACACCAAGAAATCCGAACAAAGGTTCATTATTTTGCCATTGTATGAACTCCAGTCCAAGCAAAGCTTCAATCAACTCCCTTAACTTGCATATATGTCAGAACTGAGAAAGAACAAATCCAATCAGGGCTGTCACTGCTGTTGGCAAGAACACAAACTTCATAATGCCATTGTGATATCAAAAGGACCACGCACCATAAGCAAACACCTCTACACTTCAAATTGCACAGCTAACCTTCTGCATCGTCTACAGGAGCACATAAAACACATACCACAACCAATATAAACTTTTAAAAAATAAACCAAGGTTATGGAATCCACCTGATATCAAGGATAATGGAACTGATGGCTAACCATTAGAGAAGACTCCTAAGAAAGACAATATGGACACAATCCAAAAGTGAAATCACTGAATCGTAACAAAATTTACAGAACATCCAGACCTTGTCCGTACTGTCCTTCCTCAACTTCCAGAGCCTAGATTTGAAACATGGAGCTCCATTTCCCAAACACCCTGCAATCAATATGCAGACGGGCAACACATATGAACTGAAACTAGAGACAACGGACTGAAGCAGAAAGTGATGTATAACCAAACCAGACAATTTAACCGCCTCAATTCAATACCCTCATCACACCGAAAAAAAAGAAAATCTGCATACAGAGAAAGGAAAAAAAGCAATACCCAAATCAAATATAGACATAATAAGCTAACTTGTCAACCAAAATAGAAACACAAGAATACAAAGCAAGGCAAGGCAAGGCAAGAGATAGCACTAAATATTTTCTAGTTGTAGGATCTCCCGGAGGCTTGTCTAGGTGGAAGCTCCAAAAAACCCTGAATCCTCCTGTCTCTGCAGATCAATCCAAGTATTCAAATTTCTGTCTTCCTGAGTATTTAACTTTTAGTAACAACAATGAGAAGGGAAAAGGGTAGTGGTTTAAAAGATTTCAATCAGCAGGTAGTGGTTCAGCAGATTTCAATCAGCATTGTATTGGCCTTGCAAAATTATTGAAAAGAGACCTGAACACGAGCAAAAGACTTCTATGAATCCAATGTATTTTAGGTGGAAGCTGCTTAAACATCAAAAACAATCGTGACATATGATGGGAAAGAGAGGGGTAATAAGCCTGGCTTTAGAGAGGTCAAAAGACACCAGCATCTGTATTGATATTGCTCCGCAGCTCTAAATGCCGTATCTCAACATCTGCATTAGAATTGACAGACATAAAAAACATGTCTCAAAAATAACTATAGAAGTTGGAGAAGATTATCACAAAAGAAACCAATGCCCTGTGAAATTCCAAAATGGCAACTCCGGCAAGCACTTCCAATTGCTGGGAACAAGTGAAAAATCCAAGTAAGTATTGCTGAAAAGAAACTGAACTGGATTGTGTGTCTACTGATCTCAAGTAAGTGCAAGAGTATATTGGCTTCGTAATCTTTTTCAAGATCTATGATCGTTGGTCCAGTCAAGCTTCAATCCACTCTGAACCTTAACTTGCGCAGATCTGAGCAGCAATAAATATAGTCAGGGTTGCCATAATTATCGATAAGACCACAAACTTCATAGTATCACCGTGATATCAAAATAGCTATGAACCACAAGTAAACCTCTACCCTTCGATTCAATCTCCACAGCCACCCTTCTTCGTATCTAAAGGAGCACATAAAACACAAGCAAGATCAGCTTTTACAAGAGTACAAATGGGACTGATGGCTGGCCATAGGGCTCCACACAAGAACGCCAATCAAGACAATCCATATCTGAAATCAGCAAATCCAGGAGGTAACAGAGTCTAAGAATGAACCAGAAGGATCCTCGACTTCCAGAGCTCCAATTCCCAAACCAGCCCTGCAACCAACATACATGCATTGAACTATGGCTAACGATCACAGCGATGGAAACACGAACCGAACTAGTCAACAGCCTCGAATCTCAACTTCCAGAGCTCCAATTCCCAAACCAGCCCTGCGACCAACATGTGGTGAGAGAACACATCCATTGAACTATGGGAAATGATCACAGTGATGGAACACAATCCGCACTAGCCAAACAGTCGACTTCCAGAGTTCCAATTCCCAAACCAGCCCTACGAGCAACATGTGGAGAGAACACATCGAACTATAGCTAACAATTACAGTGATAGAACACAAACCGAACTAGTCAATGGCCTCGAGTGCCTCATCAAATGGGGTCGTCAAATGGGGGAGAACTAAAAATCTGCGAATACAGAAGAACAAAAGGGCACCAAAATCAAAAGCTAGTAACAACGTAGGAAGCAAATCGGACGACCGAAACGGAAATTAAAAAAAAAGGCAAGGTGAAGAGTTAGGAGTTTTAGGCAGACTGGCAGATGTATATTGAAAATATTCTGGTCCCATCTAGCTTGAAGCTCTAAAACATCCTTCGAATCCTCCATCTCTGTTGATAGATCCAAACATTTAATTATATCTTCGTGGTTATTTAACTTCTAATGACGAATTGAAGAGAAAAGGGTGATAATTTAAATATTTCACTTGGCATCAGGTTGGCCTAGCAAAAATATGAACTAGAGACCTGCAATAAGCAAGAAACCATTTACTCTGAAGGAAATTATATCTTTGTGAGTGCGTATTTAACTTCTAATGATGAATTGAAGAGAAAGGGGTGGTGATTTAAATATTTCACTTGGCATCACCATTGGCCTTGCAAAGTTGTGAGGAGACCTGCAGTAAGCAGGTAACCATTTATTCCGAAGGAAATTCTATCTTTGTGAGTACTAAATTCTAATGATGAATTGGAGAGAAAAGGGTGGTGATTTAAAGATTTCACTCGTCATCAGGTTGGACTTGCAAAATTATGAACTAGAGACCTGCAGTAAGCAAGAAACCATTTATTCTAAATGAAATTATCTGAGTATTTAACTTATAATGATGAATTGAAGAGAATAGGGTGCTGAATAAAGATTTCACTCGGCATCAGATTGGCCTTGAAAAATAATGAGTTGAGACCTGCAGGGAGAAGGAGATCATTTATTTGAGGAAAGCTGCTTAAGCAAGATATGCATCAAGAGTCGAAAAGCATAGGAACAAAGCCTGTCTCCAGCTTGCTTGCAGATATGGTATAGACCGAGGCAGATCTGGACTGTAAATTCCATCTTTGTTATGTCCTATATGCAAGGTGCCAAGGTCTGAGTTACAGACGAACAACATGGTAAAAAACCACGTCTTAGAAATTCAATAGTAGAAGATTATAAGAAGGGAAAGACTGTTGAGGCCTGTGTAATTCCAATTGATGGGAGCAAAAATAACTCGCTGAGAGCTGTTCCAATTTCTGAAGAAGAACCAAAGGCCCAAATCAGACTTCTCAGACATAAATTAAACTATGCAGGCAGAGAAATCAAATCGAGGGGTCCAGGATCCAAACGAAGCCCTGTAATTCCATTTGACCATATGTGATCTCCAGTACTGCACATCTTAGGAACTGACCAAAAGCAATCCAATGAGGGTTCAACACGAACTTCCGTGTCAACACGATTTCAGAACATGAACCGTAACTAAACAAAACAAACCTCCAACCACTCACGATTCATCTCAACAGTCTGCCACCCTCCTGCATCTAGAGCAGCAGGAACACATACCACAAGCGATGTCAAAACAACCACGAAACCATATAAGCAAACCTCAACTAATCAGATTCACCTCAACAAGCCACCCTTCCTCCTGCATCCAAAGGAGCGTAAACACGTACCACAACGGAGATCAAAACGACCATGAACCAAAATAAGCAAACCTCCACCACTCCGATTCATCTCTAGATGAACACAACCGAGACCAACGGTTAACCCAGGGTCTTTAAATCCACCTCACATAAGGATGATATAGCAACCATTCAAATCTGTCCCAATCTGAAATCACCGAGCCAAGTGACTAAATCAAACGAACGATCGAACCGTGGGCGAGACACTGACCTCTTCATCGACTTCCCCCTTGCCGCACGACGCCACAGGGAACCTCCAATTCCGGATCAAATCCGATCCTGCAACAGACACACGGCGAGGAAGAACCCGGGGGCAGCGGGGCCATAGAAATCGAAACCCAGAAAAGGATCGAATCGAATCACGCAGAAAAAAAAAACTAAACGCGTCGCAAACCGAACGAACGATCAGGTCGATGGAATCCAGACTTGTTCCCTGCGTCCCACGTAGACGAGCTCATCAGAAGAGATCTGCGGGCACGGAAGGCGAAGACGACGAGGATCCAAATCAAAGCGACGCGTAAGAAAAAAAACTCGAATCGGATCGGGAGAGAAACGGAAACAGGGAGAAGCAAACGCGACGACGCGACGACTCGCCGGCCAACGCACTCCGGGAATTAAAAAAGCAGAAGCCGGCTGCGCCGCGAGGTGGGAGAGGCGGTCGCCGGGCTCGCCTAATATATAGGCGGGCGAGAGGCGGTGGAGGCGGGCTTGCCAACTCGGGTTCTTATCGGACACGGCGCCCCGCAGCATGTGGGCCCGGGGGACAGGGAGAGGTGGAATCGGTACGCGGGTTGGCCTCGTCCTGGGTGCGTGGGCGGTTGGCGCGTCGGCAACGCGGAGATATTCGCGCGACCGGGGGATGAGACCAGAGACCGTGAGACCGTGAGGCCGAGAAGCTTCTCGGGTTCGCGGGAGTTTCGCGGTGGGGCCCGCTCGTCTGTGGTAGCTGTCGATTGAGGACCGTTACGTTAACCCCTCGAGCCTCGTGAATCATGCGTGGCCCTCACCTCGTGGTCCCGGACTGACTCCGAGGCAGGCCGGATTGGGCCCATGCAGAGGAACGTCCTAGAACGGCCCAAAAATATCTCACAAGGATGGGTCACTTTTTCTCTGGTTTGTTAATGGGCCACGCGTAAGTTCGGTACGGTTGGACCGATGCGACCCGGCCCGAGCAGAAGTGGGCGTTCGACATTTGTTGATCGGTCGTGTCTGACAGGCCCAGAGCAGCCCGAGTTGTATGCTTCCGAATGTTTTACGTCAATATTTATTTAGGTTTATTTAATACCGTTCCAATTCTAATATTGATTTTTAAAGAAAAGGCTGAGAACAACCCTGCTTTTTTTGAAAGCAGAATAGGAGTTTTTGCTGGGATTACCATATTACATGTGCACAGTTTTAGGGTAATCCCAACCCATAGTGTGTATGGGTAATATCTTGGATGAAAAAGAGAGTAAGACATCATCTATAGACATCATCTTTCTGATAGATAGTTTCTTCAAAAAATATTTTCATCCAATCATCTATCTTCTCTTTCCTTCCTTTAATCTCATCATTTGCTTTTCTTGGTTCTCGTGAAGAGCTGGTTTCTTGTATGAGATCTAGTTTCCATGATTTTTCCTCTCTCTCATCATTAACTTGCTTGCCACATTAGCTTTTTGCTTACATCGCAGCCTATTTAATGTCATGGACACTAGATGACATGAAGGGCTGAGAATGTTCTTAGGAGGTGTTTTACACAAGTTTTCATCTCAAATGCATGGATCCAAAAGCCACATCAAATACTTGTCGATCCAGAGCCACACACCACAGATAGCACCTATCACCATACTATTTTGATCACCCAGCAATTCTCTACCAAAAAGGCAAACCAAAGCTTAGGCTGCATTTTGTTGCGGGGGGTACTGCACATCATCCGACAGCACCCCTGACCACCAGAGCCTCGATTTGTGATGTTTGGAGAGTTTGTCATTTGGGTCAGTCCCTAGAGCTTTGTACAAAGCAAGCCCAAACACTTTGCAGCCTCCTCTCTTATGCGCTCTGGTACCAGGATTAGCCACTAGGTGAGCGAGAGTAAAACTTTATGAACAACCTACAATACGTTAGAATAAATGGTGTTTTTGAAAACAAGATCATTTCGCAAAAGCCAAATAGACCAGATTCCCATCTCCATAATCCAGAGGTGAAGATGAGCCTAAAACTTATCTACAGAATCATCTAACACCCTCTGAGCGTTCACTCTACTTCCTGGCGCCCATTGCCACCCCAAGGCATCATAAATAAAGCACCACCGTGAGAGAGGACATCCAAACATCAAGTGATCCACTGACTCCATTTGCTGACACAACTTACAGAAAGGCACCCCTTTCCAATTCATCCGCGTCACTATTCACCCACCAGTATTCTTCCATGTAGCATTAACTAGAAGAAAATTTTGACTTTGAGAGGGAGGAAGCCTTTCTAAATTATCATAATACCCATGTCTATACGCCCCCTATGTGTAATCAGCATATACAAGGACTTTGTACTAAAGCCTTTCCGATCCAGTAACCAGGTCATCTTATCATGTCCATCGCTCAAAGTTATACCTCCTAGGAGCACATTAAGATTGTTCCATTGTTCTATCTCTACCACTCCCAAAGATCTTCTGAATGGATCACCATCTTTCATGTCATCCATCATTTCTTTCACAGTGGCTGAGGGGAAATGGCTAATCACAAATAAAGCATGGAACAGAATTTTGAATGGGACATCCCCATCCCAAACGTCATGCTAGAAGGAAGCCTGAGCCTCATAATTAATATGATGCCCACACCCTCTTCTGGCCCAGTTTTTTGCTTTATGAAGACTTCTCCAGAAGAAAGACCCTCTATCTTGTGAAGACTGAAAGAACCCTCTATCCAAATGATACTTCTTCCTCAGAATGTCAAAAATCAGACCGGAGTGTCCAGCCTCTAAATTATAGATCCACTTACACAGCAGGGACACATTTGAGGCCCTCATGTCTAAGAAGCCTAATCCCCTATAGTCTCTTAGAGCACATAAGACTTTTCAATTCACCATGTGATACCTCTTCATCTGACCAATGCCATCCTAAAAGAAAGAGCTCCTAATACTATCTATTTTTTGGTGAATCTGATCAGGGAGCATAAAACACTTATTGCATACATAGAGATAGTGCTCAGATAGGCATCTATCAAGATCATCCTCTCCCCATACGATAAGTGTCCAGTTTTCCAGCTAGCAAGCCTCTTTTCAAGTTTGTTGACAACCCCCTCGAAGTCCAAGCTTTTTAGCTTGTTCAGGTTCACTGGCAGACCCATGTATTTGATGGGTCACTCCCCCAATTGATAGTTCAACAAATCTGCCACCTCATTGGCTTCTTCACTTAGCAGCCCCACACAGAAAACTTCACTATTTAAATAGTTGATTCTCATGCCTGACATTTCTTCAAAGCAGTACAGAAGGAATTTAATAACCATAAGATTGTGAGCAGAGTAATCAATCATCAAAATCGTGTCATCTGCATATTGCAAATGTGTCAGGCCCCCTTCAACCCATTCTGGCATCAGGCCTTGTATATGCCCATGTTCTTTGGCTCTCTGAAGATTTTCTAAAAGCGCATCCCCCACAAAGTTGAAAAGCAATAGAGACAGAGGATCACCCTGTCTCACCCCCTTTTAGATCTAAAAAAGCTATCCACTTCTCCATTAATATTGATTGCC
The DNA here is from genome assembly GCA_000418225.1 of Zizania latifolia. Taxonomy (NCBI): domain Eukaryota; kingdom Viridiplantae; phylum Streptophyta; class Magnoliopsida; order Poales; family Poaceae; genus Zizania; species Zizania latifolia. The sequence goes on along the minus strand of KE372621.1, from coordinate 495,313 downwards.
ACTCTCCCCCTTAATCACATTCTTCATCCATCATATCCATTTTGTATTGAAACCCTTCCTTTATAACACTTTAATCAGGAACCCCTGTTGGACTTTGTTATAGGCTTTCTCAAAATCAAGTTTTAGAATTACACATTTCCTCTTCCTACAATGCAACTCATGCACCACTTCATGCAAACACACAATTCCCTTAAGGATGTTCCTTCCTTGAATAAAGGTGGATTGATTTTGGTTGATCAACTTGTGGGCGAATTTTGACGGCCTAAAGGTCAACACCTTAGTGATTATTTTATAGCACACATTCAAAAGGCAAATAGAACAAAATTGTTTGATATTATTAGCCTCTTTAATTTTAGAAATGAACACTATCACCTCACAATTAATTCTAGCTAAATTTAACTCCCCTCTAAACAAAGAATCCAACATCTCTTTTAGAAGGGGTTTGATTTGGGCCCAAAAGGCTTTATAGAAGTTTACAGAAAACTCATCCAGCCCAAGAACAGTATTATATTTCATGCTTTTCAATGCTACATCTAACTCTTCGTTAGAGAAAGGAATTCTAAGATTTATATAGTTTATATAATAAAATAGGTTAGATTAAACTTTTATTTTTACTCTAAAATAAAAACTAATCTATCAACAACTTTAAATTTAATATTTTTAAACACTAAATTTAACTAGTTTAAAAATAGCGTAACCGCCATTTAGAAAATGGTTTTTGAGCGAGAGCAACCCAGCGCAAAACATGGAACGATAAGAAAGTGGAAAACTGAGAGTTGGACCACATAAAAGGGATCAAGGCAACCAACTTCCAACCGCAACAACCAACAAGCTTGCTTGCTTACCTCCCTTAAACCTTTTGGATAAGCTGCTGTTTACAACTCACAAGCCAACCCTGCATGCCCCGGATTGAATCAATCAATTAATCTCTGGTTGGTCACCGGTGCGATGTGCTCAGGTGTACCCTCCCGGACCAGCTCCACCTACTCCGGCGGCCGGCTCATTCATCGTCTCCGACGACGCGCTGAACCGAAGCCACATCGGCAAAAAAGCAAGGTCTCGTCCCAGTTCGACCCCACCTGTCAGTGACAAGGGTGTGAAGTGGGTCCCACCTGTCGGCGACAGGTCGTGGACAAAGGGTGGAAGCGGGTCCCACCTGCCTGTGAGGAGCCGCGGCATCAGTCCACTCGTCGGCAGAGGTAGGTCGCCATCGCCCATCTCACCCTGACCCCGGGACGGAGCGCCGTGGCAGCCGGTTCGTCTGCCGCCCGTCTCTTTCCCGGCTTTCCCGTCTCACGGGCGCCCGCGGCGGCCGCAAAATCCACGGTATCCACCTTCTTTGACTGCTTCCGCCGGCCCGCGCCGTCCCGCTCGCCGCGCGCCCGACCTCGGTTTCTAGAAGCACGGAGCGAATTGATCCGTTTTTCGCATGCTCGCCTCGCCTGCTTGAATTCAAACGGGGGCGACCGTGGCCGCGGCTCGCTGCTCACTGCGTGTCGACAGCGAGCGCCGTGCTGGTGGTACTACACTACTACTATATCTGGCCGCCCGTCTCCACGAATCGATCCATTAGCAATTTAGCATTCCGCATCCTCTTCCTCTCCCTCGATCTCATCGCCACCACCTCTTCCCGGACCCAAAGCCTCCAGCTTTTTGCTTAGCTAGCTCACGAGCCGGCGTGTGTCTCTTTCTTTTCCTCGCGCGTGCCGATGGTGGGGAGCTACGCCAACGGGCATGCGGCGAGCGGCGGCGCGGTGGCGGCGGAGAAGCTAGACGAGCTGCGGCGGCTGCTGGGGAAGGCGGACGGTGACCTGCTCAAGATCGTCGGGGTGGGCGCGGGGGCGTGGGGGAGCGTCTTCTGCGCGCTGCTGCAGGACGCCTACGGCCGGCACCGGGACAAGGCGCAGGTGCGCGTCTGGCGCCGACCGGGGCGCCCCGTCGACCGCTCTACCGCCGAGCACCTATTCGAGGTCATCAACGCCCGCGAGGACGTCCTGCGCAGGCTCATCAGCCGCTGCGCCTACCTCAAGTACGTCGAGGCACGCCTCGGCGACCGCACGCTCTACGCCGACGAGATACTCCGCGACGGATTCTGCCTCAACATGATTGACACGCCGCTCTGCCCGCTCAAGGTGGTCACCAACCTGCAGGAGGCGGTCTGGGACGCCGACATAGTCATCAACGGTCTGCCATCCACTGAGACCAGGGAGGTGTTCGGGGAGATCGGGAGGTACTGGAAGGAGAGGATCAGCCCGCCAGTGATCATCTCTCTGGCCAAGGGGATCGAGGCGTCGATCGACCCCGTGCCCCGGATCATTACCCCGACTCAGATGATCAGCAATGCAAGTGAGTTCTTTGTTCTCAAATTTGAGTTTTTGACTATCATAACCATTTATCCTTAGTTTCAGTTACATCAAATCAATGATTGGGATGCTATTTTACTATTTTCTTTGATCTTATACTTGGTATGCTTGTTGAAGTGTGCATAACTAATATAAACTAAAAAATAGTTGCTGCTTAACCGGGGCCAAGATACATATTTGTGAAATGTTCTTGTTGAAGGTTGCAGGCTAATCTTGATATGTACCTATGTCCATATTTATTGCGATGATTATATAACAGCGCATTCTTTATGCCTGTTGTTGAATATTCAGATATTTAGTTATTCCTTACGATATGCCCATGTGTCATGTTTCTCTCAAATGTCAAATCCCTTTACCTGGATTATATCTTATTTTGCTGGGGTTTATCCCAATTAGTAACACAACAGTGCACGCTCTGATGCCCCATTTTCTACCAAGTACAAGCTTGTGATTCCAATTTTTGTTTCAGTAAATTGATGTGGCCATCCACTGTTCATCTTTGTTGCTTGCATTTCTACAAATATTCTGTTTTCCCTCCAAGTTCTGGTCTTTAATTTTTTTGTGTGTGTTTTTATGATGGGCTTATTGCAGCTGGAGTTCCATTGGAGAATATTCTATATCTTGGAGGCCCTAACATTGCATCTGAGATTTATAACAAGGAATATGCAAATGCTCGCATATGTGGAGCTGACAAGTGGAGAAAACCTCTTGCTAAATTTTTGAGGCAGCCTCATTTTATTGTGTGGGACAACAGTGATCTTATCACTCACGAAGTAATGGGTGGCTTAAAGAACATATATGCCATTGGTGCTGGTAAATTCCTTGCTCTCTCAACTGAGTTTGTTTGTATTGCCTTGAAAACAAACTATATGTGGAAAATGAGATCATCATATGGAGTTCTCTTGTTGAAGCGCACGTCACATGCTCGGCAAAAATATGACCCCTTTGAACAATTGGGCCATAAAATTGCTATTTCTGCATCATGTTGAATACTTTCTGCTCTGTAGAAGTTGCATCAATATACGTTGAATTGCTATTATCTCTCACGACAAATCACAAATGTAATGCTGCTTTGACATTTCATCCAACATATCATAGACTAGGAAGAGTAAATCAAGGCATAGCAAAATATGTGTCTTGGGCGATATGAGGTTCCCGATTGGTCGTATGCGTACATATTCATTAACACCTTCGACAATAATAAGTCTTGTTGCTAAATATCGTGTTATCTTGTAGGTATGGTGGCAGCACTAACCAATGAAAGTGCAACCAGCAAATCAGTTTACTTTTCCCTTTGCACGTCTGAAATGATCTACATCACCCACCTCCTAGCCAAAGAGCCTGAGAAACTTGCTGGGCCGTTATTAGCCGACACCTATGTTACACTTCTGAAAGGTCGTAATGCATGGTATGGACAGAAGTTAGCTAAGGGGGAACTGACTCTTGCGATGGGCGACAGCATCAAAGGCAAAGGGACTATCCAGGTTCGTGACATCTTCTTGATGATATAAATCTTGCCTAACTTCTGTGCGTTTTTCCTTTTTCTTTTTCGTGCCGGATAACTATGTGCTAACTTCGAAGATTCTCTGTGATTTTATTTTTAGGGTGTCTCTGCAGTCAATGCATTTTATGAGCTGCTGAGCCAGGGCAGCTTAAGTGTGACGCATCCAGAAGCCAAGAAGCCTGTTGCTCCGGTTGAGCTGTGCCCAATACTCAAAACGCTTTATAAAATCCTAATCAAGAGGTTGGGATGCTCTTCAGTCTCTGTAGTTTCTGTTGCTGCTAATATTTGGGCACGATGCTACCTGTCACTCTCAGTCAACTGACTTGAATTCTTTGCATTTTCACCTGCAGAGAGCTTGGTACTGATTCTATTCTCCAGGCAATACGAGATGAATCGATGTGTGATCCACGGGAGAGAATTGAGATGTCTCAGCGCCAGTCTCTGTACCGACCGTCTCTTCTCGGCCTACCTCAAGGAGATACCTAGGCTTAGATACATTCTTTTTTTTTTTCTGCATATTTGTTGTGAGATGTGCACGATTCTTTTATGCATTCTTGCGTAGTGGTCTTCAAGATCCTTCTATGTGTACCACCAAGATCAATATTGTATTCGAAATACGGATTCCATCCTTCACTGGTGAATTTGACGACGAGGTGTTTTTACTTCCTTATTCCTTATTGTCCTAATTTCAAGTAGCTTCACGAATCACGTGCTTGACGTGCCCCATGTATATGTTGTTGGTTGTTACTGCCTCCGTTCATTTGACTTTTTATGAAGTCAAATATTTTTAATTTTGATTAAGTTACAATATTAAATAAATATACTATTAAGACTTATTCCATATTTTATATAGATTCAATGAAACTAATTTGGTATTAATATTAACATGGCCTGTTCGAGGAGTAGATTTTTTTTTTGTTACGATTTTGAAGACGCGATGCTAATTAGTGAACGCATTTGGTAGGATTGGCTTGGAAAGCGCTGTATATACTGCATCACTCTATCCTTCCGTTTTCTATTTTTGGTTGTTGTTTCTTTCAGAGCAAACAGCCCAATGAATCAATCTGTTTCGATATTTGTGGGGTTGGCCCATGGGGCTGCTGTGTTTAACAGGCTGGGTCTAAGAAGTGGGTGGTGGGCTGGATGCAGGTTTGGGCCACAATAAAAAACATATAGGTTGGGTTCAGGTTCAGGCTGGGCCTTGTCCTGTTACGCATTTTGTTGATCCTGTTTTTCTTCACAAATGAGTGAATTAGTTAAAAGTGATTCACCCAAAAATCACCTCGCAATTACACTGTTTGTTACAGATTCTAAAAATTCTCTCATAATCAGGGCGTAGAATCTATACCAAACACACCCTTATTTCAACCTTGATATAGATTCGATGATTTGCCACTAAAAACTTAGGCTATTTGCCACAACACTGTTTAGTTTCACATCGTTTTCGCTCACGGACACTCGCCTTTTGACAGAACAAGGAAAGAAAGGGCTCTCACGATGTTCACGTGACGCGCGCGCCTAATGAAAAATCAACCGACGCGTTAACCCATGTTGAAGCGAGAGCTGCACCAGCTCATTAATGGTTTCTGCGAGGATTCGGCGCCTGCATCGATCGAGCGAGCAGTCGAGGGCTTCTTTTGGTGGTTACGCCGTGTGTGTTCGTCACGTGGATTGATCGCCATTGGGGTCTAATTCTCTCGTGATTATGTCTTTCTTAGCGAACACACAAAAGCTTTGCGCGTTGATGTAATAATTAGAAGGATGGACGTGCTGTCGAGATCGATGGCCTGTGCAAGGGTGCTGAATCTTCACTTTCAGTTTTTTGGTGTGTTCTGAATTTGCAATCTTGATGATATCCTTGATACAGTGTCATTAGTTATCACCTTTAACAGCTGCATTCTTTTCTTTGTTGTTGACCTTAGACACATGCGGAATGAGATGGCGTATGGTAGTAGTTAGAGCACATTTGTCATGTACTCATGTTTGTAAATAGTTTCATGTAACTATCATGAAACTACTACTAAAAATCTAAAAGTTTGTTTGGAGTTTCATATTATAACAAGCAGCAGCTTTTAAGAATCTATCCGAAGAGAATTTGAAAAAACTAGTGTTTTTCAAGTTATAAATTTTATGGCCTATTTAGGAAAGCTTCGAATAGTTATAGCTACTCCTAGAATCTCAATCTCTCTAAACTGTCTAGATTGTAGACATAAACTATGAAACTCAATAGTTACAAAATCTAAAAATAAACTAGAATTTAAAGGCTAAAAAACATCAGATTTTTAGCTTATTCAAATTCTTACTAGCTAGATATTCATCGACTGCTTCTTAAAATCTGAAGCTCCTAAATAGACCCCTAGCTTATTTATAGATTTTGTAGTTATTGATTTTCATAATCTTAGTCTAAAATCTCAATTGTCTAGATAAGTTTTAGATTCTAAAATTAGTTGGCCGTAAACTCTCTCAGACATTCGCTAAAACCGACCCGCATCGGAACAACACCTGTTTTATGTCGACTGGTGGAGCTGGCTGTCGTGATGCAAATCTAATACTCATGTTCATATTGCGTATCAGATCAGAGAGCCAGCTTGTCCTTATGTGATTGTACAATCTAAATTCAGAGCAAAAAAAAAAAAAAGTTCAACAAGCTAGCCAGCTGCACGGACATGGAGTGCAACGTTGCGTGCAGGCGTTCTCAACGACAGTGATGAAAGTAGTAGTAGTAGCAGTAGCCAAAAAGAAAATCGAGTGAGGCGGCCAGAATTTCAAGCTATTGCATGCACACATGAGCGTGACATATCTTCCGGTGAAGTCGCTCTCAAAAAATATCGCCGTCACGGGACGGACGCCTGTATCTCGCTGTCTGCAATTTCTTCTCTGACGAACAAAGAAAGAACACGAGCATGTTGGGCGCTGGCCTGTGCCTGTCCGTCCCTCTGCCAGCGAGCTGTATGTAGTTTTGTGATGAACTGAGTCGCCGCTTTCCATCTACTGTTAGTTTCACATTCACCTGACCACCGTTGTTTAAGATTGTCTGTAGAGCAAAAGTGCAATTAAGATATGCTTCTGTCTGTAAAAAAAAAGGAGAGAGATAGGCCATCAATTTATCCTGTGAAAAATGGGTTTGTGTTTTAGTAGGTTTCTTATATGAAAAGACCCTTTGTTCAATTACATTGGATTTGGATTGCTTTCTAGAGATGCATTTCAGAATTCTGGGCCTCGTATGTAAGCGTGTTGCACATCTGAGTGTTCGTTTTCGTCTTCTCATGTTCTATGGGATATGTTACTTCTTTTATTTTGTGATTGCAAGTTCATCCTTTCCTAAGACCATATCTGATCGAGCTTAATTAGCCTAATAATCGGAAATAATTATCACCATCACTAATCCACTACAACTTTCCACTGAATAAGCTAGTTTTTTTAGTAATTTTCACTCTTGAGAGTTTTTTTAATAAAATTTACTCTTTAAATCTCCTTACTTTTCGACGACCTCCAATACACTATTCCATTTTTATACTATCAACGAGTATAATCTACTTATTATAACTCTCATTTCTTTTTTTTTATTTTTATACCACTGACCAATAAGCCTGAAATGAACGAAGAACCTCGGGACTGCTCCGTAAAAATAGAAGGACGTAGGATGTTATAAGAGAATTACTAGAGATATATTTTAAATTTAAATCTCTAAAAATAGAAATACATGATTATATCGAGCCTGCTCTGACAGTTTGTTTTCTTGTTTTGTCTCCAATTTTTCGTGGTTTTCTCAACCTGACAGATGGATTGGTTGCACACTTGTTTCAGTTGTTTGATCAGAGTTTCTAGACGTACGTGGGGTGATGAGAAATCAAGCATGGCCAAGAGGGAATCGAAGCTTTTCTGCTGCGAGGTTAATTTAACGTGAAGTAAATGTCAATCGATCGATCTGCAGGTTGTTGAGTACTTGCGTTGCGTTGCAGATTAACCAGGGCAATACATGGCACGGTCGATGAGGATGGCTTGTGACACCGTGCTTTCACCACTTGATCTCGATCTTGTACGTCGTTGCAAGCCATCATTATCGATATTAATGATCTGTTTTGCAGCGCAGGCACCAGCTTTGGTGACCTAATGTTTGTGATTGACGATTCTAATATTCAGATGCAGATATATAACTGCGTGATTTTAATTTCTTTAGTGTCCATATATGGTCCCGTTTAGTGATGTTAGGAGTTGATTGCTAGAATTTAGAATAATTGATTCTCATTTTTTTATTGTGTGAGAGAATATTGTAAAATCTTGCTTATCACGGGAAGAGTGCTAACAAAAATTAAAAATACACATAGAAGTTCATATGAATATTTATATATAATTAAAGTATACTAACACATCAAATAATATAAGGGTCTGATTAGAGGATCTTCCGATAACTACAGCTACTCATAGAATCTAAAGCTCTCATCAATAATCTAGATTCTAAACTAGATAGTGAGACTCAATAGTTACAAAATCTAGCTTCTCTGGATTCTTTATTAGAATCTAAAGTTTCACAAACAGGTCCTCAGTAATATGATTCACAATTTATATTATTTGTTCATATAGTTTCATATCATATAATAGAAGTCATCACATATATAATGCAACGAAAAAACAGTAGAATAATGGTTATTTTAGATCAATATCCTCTTTTATAAGAATTAGAATTTAATCATCCAACCAAATAATTTCAAATACGCGTAGTTATTTCCATAAAAAATCAGTAATGGGAATAAGCATAATCAGAATCTAGAGCCACTTTAAATCGAGCATATATATGCTGTTTCTAAGCCTTATACGGAACACACGGATCTTTTCCCTATTAAATTCCTACAAGTATTGAATTGCCTCTTGAAAAAAATCACTCAATTTGGACTCTTCCCAGGCTGAGAGAGTCAGAGAGATGTGATGCACCGGAAAAGTTCTCGTACGTCTTGCATCCGAACACATGCACACACACGTGAAGCCGGCAGATGTACCGTATCAAATTTATCTGTAAAATTTACTTATGATACACGTGTGCTAGACATGTCAACTGCATAAACTTGACTCGGTAAATATCTGCACGTGCGGGTCACGTTTGTGTCCCAAAATTCACAAAAAATGAAAGCGAACTACAAGTCTACTACTCACAGTTGACCTAAGATGCATGCGTGCGAAAATGGTGGAGAGAAATAGAGATTTTTTTTAGCAACGCTCGCCATGAAAGTGACGACAAGTTCATATTTCAGACTGCATTTGGGGATTGGGATTACGACTGTGTGCAAGCTGCGTGAGCAAATGGTAGAGAATGAAACAAACGGTAAAACCAGGCAATTTCATATTACCATTAACTAGCGCTATTATACTCCAGTTACGTATTGTAATTCGTTTGACTTTTTATAGGTTAAACTTGTTTAACTTTAATCAATTTTATAAATAAATATATTAACAATTAAAATATTAAATTAATTTCATTAAATCGATCAACAAATAATCAAATATGTCTTAATATTGTATTTATTTAATATTAATATATGTTTATTTAAATTTGTTTAAAGTTGGAAAAGTTTAACTTCGACAAAAATTCAATTGATTTATAATATGAAAGGGAGCTAGTAATATAGATTAGAGAGATCAATACACATATCACTCAATGTGTACACCAATGACCGGTTTAAGATGGAGTCAAAGTGACTACTGCTCTATCATCTTACATTCGATTCTATAATTCTTGATTTTTTAGATACGTTCTTACATACAAAGAATCAACTAATTACTGTGTATATTTCTTATTTTATTCATATTAAATACGGTTATACTTATAGTTAACAAATTGTATGTATGTAGAGGTATATATATAAGTCTAATTATCAAACCGTCAACAATTATTATTTAAAAAATTGAAAAATTAAGGAAAGAAACGGGGGAGGACTAGGTAGACCATCCATCCTGCCGTTGATCGAGTCCACGGGGCGTTCTCAACGAGCAGACCGTCGATTTGGTCATCTAAAATCGATCTAACCGCAGCAGCAGGTCCGCGTGCACGTACGCCGCATGCAGAAGACGCGCGCTTAGCCGAGTCTCTCCCGTTTGGTGGCCTTCCATCCACGTATCTAATTGAGCAGTTGCAGTTCGCATTGCCTACTAGTATTATATACAGAGAGCGAGCACCACGCGAAGGGAAGGAGAGGAGACTAGGAGAGGCAGGTTCGGTTCAGTTCAGTTTCAGATAGTTTCAGGCTTCAGAGGAGGGGAGCCAGAGAAAAGAGATATTTCTGAATTCTGATGGATCCAGCGATGCCTGGTGCAAGGATGTTCGCTGCTTCTGCTGGTGTGGCCAGGATGGTCTCGCCATGGATTCTTGCTTGCAGCTTCTTGCTCTGCTCCTCCTCCTTCCTGGGTGAGCCAGATTTCAGGCCGTAGCTTGTGCTGCTGTTTAATTACTTTCAGTTTTTACTGCATCTTGCTCGTACTTTCGTCTGTTTTTCGTTTACTTCATTCTGATTAATCTCTTAGCTTGTAGTGCATGAATTGTTACAATACGTTGCTAGTAGAGTCGTAGTGTCTTGTGTCTATGTATTCTTCACTTTCCAGGGTGAGTTCATCGATGAACAGTCCAACCACACCTTCTGCTGTTTTGTTCAGTTTGTGATGCGTCTTTCTTGTTTTGGCTAATCAGTTCGTCCCAATCTGTTATTGCTTACTTTCACCGCGGTTTGTTCGTTCCATTTCTCTAGGTTGCTAGCTTGGTTTTGTTCCCCCTTCACGTCTTGTTTCTTGATTCGAGATTGTACTGTCATTAGGGTAAAGAATTTTATAACTTTGATGGATCCTCTAGGATAAAGATGGCGCCAGAAATCTACTCTGATTGTTTATCAACTGCAGTTAGAGCCGTAGAGGTGGTTGCCAGGTTTATTCTTTGTGTTCTTGGTTGGGTTTCTTAAAGAAAGAAATCCTGGTCAGGAACCATTGCATGACTGGTTTCAGTAGGAATGCTTGTGCCTGTGGCTATAATTCTTTTGTGGGTTTTCAGCTATTTAATTTCCACATATTTCACGGACAAAACTTTGGTGATAGTCCCTTCTTTAGGAAAAAATCACAATTTTGACAAAAGCATTCTGATTGTGCAGAAAATTCAAATTCAAATTACAAATTCATTTTCATAGGGTGTGCTCTTACTTCTTAACCAGTTATGTTCTTTCAGTACGGTACCTTGCATGTCGTTAAATATATATTGTCTGCGTTATTTATTAGATGTTACATCTCAACCAAATATATATATGGTCGTCTTTTTTGCTTGACGAAATGAAAAGGTAACACTTTTGCATTGATTCTAAACCAAAAAAAATTGACGTTGGTATCATCTCAACATGACGAAACAAATCGTGGCTGGATGGGATTTTTTTCTGAAAGTTTTCTAGATTTTGCCACCATTGGAACCACCGTTTTGCTGGCAACTTGATTCCATTGCATTTTTGTGTATCTTATCGGCTTATCCTGTGTGCTTTGATGAACTAACTCTAATCAGGCAGAGCTAGAGATTCTGTGAACTTAGATAGGACGACTTGGCCATATAATAATGCATTGCCGATACATCTCACAACCTAGAATTACAACGGAAAAATCGCTAATACTTTTTAAGATCTTTGTTTATTTCCGGTTGAGAGCGATATGTTTGGACCGTGATTCCAAGTTGTGCTTTTCCTTAATCACGTGCGTATCTTTGACTTCACGCGAAATTGACTTTTACTGTTTGGGCCTTGACACCAAGTAGAAAAACGTAGGGCGATGTGGAGTTGTGCACAGAATTCACTTAGAATTTTTCATGGTCCCAATTTTTCTCCGGTAGATTTGCTGGCTAACTACTCCTTAACTGATCACTATTCTAGCTAGGAGTTCAGTTTATGCAAGCCAAGTTGCGTAGTCATACCTAATTCTCTTTGTTCTTCATCTTATAATGTCATAATTAACATAAGCATGGTAGGTTTGGCATTGCGGGTTTGAACACGGCTAATGATTGATTGCAACTTCTCGCAAGTCTACTATTGTTTTAGTGTTTATCATCTGCAAAAAAAAATTTGTTTGCTTGAAAGTTGACTTTTTTATCATCTCCAGAAAGTAGTTGCTTGAAAGTTGAAACAATGATCGTGAGAACAGACATCACATATGTTTGCTTAACTGAATGGATGGTAAGGGACATGAATTGATCATATTTTTTAGATAATGGATGAAGTGATCATATGAATAATGTAAATTGTCATCAAATTTAAGATGTGTGATGAACCAAAAAACAGAGTTTTGACTCTTCCATGTTGCAGATGCAGGAACTGAAGGCGCCATTGGTGTTAACTATGGCATGCTGGGCAACAACCTGCCGTCGCCGGCGCAGGTCATCTCCATGTACAAGGCCAAGAACATCAGCTACGTCCGCCTCTTCCACCCGGACACGGCCGTCCTCGCCGCGCTCCGCGACACCGGCATCGGCGTGGTGCTGGGCACGTACAACGAGGACCTCGCCCGCCTGGCGTCCGACTCGTCCTTCGCCGTCTCGTGGGTCGGATCCTACGTCCAGCCGTTCGCCGGCGCCGTCCAGTTCCGGTACATCAATGCCGGCAACGAGGTCATCCCCGGCGAGGCCGCGCCGAACGTCCTCCCCGCCATGCGGAACCTGGAGGCCGCCCTCAAGTCCGCCGGGATCAGCGTCCCGGTCACGACGGCGGTGGCCACGTCGGTCCTCGGCGTCTCGTACCCGCCGTCGCAGGGCGCTTTCTCCGAGGCGACCTCGCCGTACATGGCGCCGATCGTCACCTACCTGGCGTCGAAGGGCGCGCCGCTGCTGGTGAACGTGTACCCGTACTTCGCGTACGCGGCGGACGCGGAGCGGGTGCAGCTCGGGTACGCGCTGCTTTCCCAGTCCGGCGCGTCGGCGTCCGTGACGGACGGCGGGCTGGTTTACACCAACATGTTCGACGCGATCGTGGACGCGGCGTACGCGGCGGTGGAGAAGGCCGGCGCGCAGGGCCTGGAGCTTGTGGTATCGGAGACCGGCTGGCCCTCCGGCGGCGGCGGCGTCGGCGCCACCCTTGAGAACGCGGCGGCTTACAACAACAACCTGGTGCGGCACGTCAGCGGCGGCGCCGGCACGCCGCGGCGGCCGGGGAAGCCCGTGGAGACGTACCTGTTCGCCATGTTCAACGAGAACCAGAAGCCCGAGGGCGTGGAGCAGCACTTCGGCCTCTTCCAGCCCGACATGAGCGAGGTCTACCACGTCGACTTCGGGAGTTCCTCCTAGGCCCGGTCCACGAAGGCCACATATGACATTGTGCATCGTTGCGCTTTTTGGCTAGTTTTAAAAAGTTATCGTCTTTGCACAAAAAAGTTGGTGAGAATTTTATATTACATTCATAACGTTATTAACATCAAAAATAATACCCTAATCCAAAATTCAAATTTCCGGCTAGCTTCAAGCCGCATAAGAAACAAGCAGGCCATTATTGAGTATTTGATATTTACATTCGTTATTGACAGATAGTTTAATCGTTTCGATGTCAGTGGTGAGTTGGATTCATTGTTGTCGATGCACATTCATTCAGCTCTGCTTATTTACACGCACGCACGAATTTTACGAGAAGACGAATAGTTCACGTCGATGAACGCTGCCGTGAATTTCAAAACACATATATCACCATGCCAAAACAAATTTGCAATTTCAAATCTTTTTTGTTGAAGAGACAGACTGATTTCTCATTTCTCGTTCGAGCGTGTGGCTGGGCCTTAGCCTCGCGTTTTTTTCCCAGCCCACGTTGCAAACTAACCGCGAGGACGAGATCCTAGCGGGCCCTACGTGGAAGGCCCATATACGGCCCATAAAATTGCAATTTTGCCGGCTAGACTCGGGCGGGATCTTCTGGAAACTCATGGGCCCGCACGTGAGTAGGAATCCCGTTCCGAAAAAGCGCTCTCATCGTGGGCTGTGATGTGTCAAGCCCACGTAGGCCTGGCAATTTGCTATTTTGCAAATTACTTACTTTTTCTACCAATTAAACAATTTAATTTAAAATAAGATAAAATGATTCTATCCAACCTATATCAACCAGACAGAACCTAACAAATCTATAAAAAAAATTACAGGTCTTAATTCCGACCCATTCAAACGGATGAAGATTTTAATTCAAAATTGTGACTAGGACTGAGACATAAAAAAACAAGTTGGGGTGGGCCGACCCCAGGCCTGCATTTTTTGCGGACCGGCGTGGACGTGGGCCCGTGAAGATGCCACGTGCCCACCTCTAGTTGTCCACGTGGCGATCCAATCCACTGGAGCGGTTAGCAACTAGCAGCCGGCAGCCGGCACCCGGTGCTCCGGCAGCATACTGCTACAGAATTTTGTTTTTTTGCTCGTCGGCGGCGCAGAGGGAGCGAGAAGAAGCGAGTCCTTGCTCCTTCCGCGCTTCGTTTCCGTCGCGTCCCCCGCCCCCTCCAGCCCGGTGAGTGCTAACGCATAGCTTTTGTGGGATCTTTTCCCACCAGTTCATGCTTGGATTCAATCCGATGCTAGGGTAATAGGGTTAGCCCGTGCTGGTTCTGGTTTCTTGGCTGAGTCTTGATCGATCGTCCTGCAGAATAGATTTAGTTTGTAGCAAATAAGCGTGCTTTGGTTGGTACTTGTAATCAGGAATCCAGGAAGGGAGGGTAGGGATGCAAGAAGGGAGTGCCAAATTAACCCCCTTTGAGAAATATAGTGTTTTGGTGATTGATGGGATGGAAATGGCGAAATGCGATAGAGTCTAGCAGGCGTGATAACCGCAGTTCTGGGGCTAACCGCCTGGGGTAACTGGTAACCGATCCGACTACTGCTAAACCGGACCGGTAATGGTAGAAACTGGATTGGTTACTGCTGTTCAGCATTCGCCAGGGTCGGCAGATGGTTTTGCAAACCTGGTCTGTAGCAGCTTCTCTTTGTGATTGTAGCAACCCTATAATGAGCTAGAACGGATTCACAAGTCGATTGGGCTAATTTAGAGATGCCACGCAAAAAAGAGACTAAATTTGACATCGACTGGCCAGAACTTAAGGGTTTAGGGTTGGGGTTGATTTTGCCATAAGCTAGCAAATGTGATATCCATGTATCAAAGAAATTTTTTGAAGTGCGCTACTGAAATTTTTTTGTAGGATGTAAAGATTTTAGGAGCACACTTAGTAAACTCAGGAGCAATGCTTTCTGGTTTATAAGTCGGTGTTAATACTGGCAAAGTATTCCTCAGTAAGGGAAACCTTCTTTTGGCTCCAAATAGTGATACAAGAGGCTAGTCAAAGATGAGCAGCTTAGTTCTGCCAATTCCTTTTTTTCCTGGAAGCATATCTGAAAGTATTCTAATGATGCTTCGTATGCTTTTTCACTATGCTGGGCCTGAAAGGGACTGTATTATCCAAGCAAGAACATGTGGTAGCTTTGCAGAGCTTCCTTTGTTTGGGTCTATCTGAAGACTTAGTATGACTAATCATCATCAAAACACTAATTATCCATGATTTAAATATTGTGTGGTTCTTGCATTAGAGACTTACATCTTGTATCCTGTACCAGACATGGATGAAAAGAACTTCAGCAACGGACAACAAACCCAACAGAAGGATGTAGTGACAGAAAATGTCCCGAGCCAAGGTCAAGAGAGGACATTGCAGCAGTTTGCATATTCTGATATTACTGTCAGTCCAGTCAACGGTCATGAATCTGGAGATGTGAACATGGAAGCTGCCATCTCTGCTGAGGATGTCATGCGAGCAGGCGGCTTCGGAGCAAAAGATGACATTGGCAGCCTCCTTCCCACGGCAATAGATTTCACCGATTTCGAGGCCTCACTACGGGATGCTCGCGACTTTGAAGGTGAGAGTGAAAAACCATTGTATCCTGGACTAGGATACAAGACAAATGAAACTGATAGTGGAGGCAAACCATCAGATGTGCGACAGCAGTAATCCGCAGTGGCTCTATTCTCCGCACAATTTTAGGTTCAGAAGACATGTTGATCGTGTTTCTTTAGTGTTCCTAGAGCTGTCCTGCTCCTGACTTTGTGGTACGGTATGTAGCATTCTGTTGCTTTGTTTCCTTGCTGTATGAACATGAACATGACGATTCTGCTCTATGAACAGACCGTTTCACCTTGTTACCTTGTATAACTAAGTATGTATAGTACTTTGTGGTAGTTTTCATTATGAGATGATTATCTGCTGTTGATTGTGTTTACAGAATGCAGAGGAATCAGGAAAGCCGATATATTTGGAAAGAAACGCATACAATGCCTTCCTGTTTTGCATGGTTACTTAAAAAGGAGGTGCGAGTACACTGTATTTTATCGTCTACAGAAAGGATGATCTGAAACTGGACCATAAACCAACAAAGATCAACTGCCAGTCTGGGAGACACATCAGCTGTTGCACACGACCAATAACAGATCAACAGAGTAAGTCGTTCAGAATTAAGATGTTAGATGGCGTCACTGTCGTCAGCAGCTTGAAACCTTTGCAGCTCTGCCTTGTTGATCTGGAGCCTCTTCTTCTTCTGCCCTTGCTTCTTCTTGCCAGCGTCGGCCACCTTCTCGGCCTTGAGCTTTTCGTTGGCCACCGTTGTCGAAGACGAGACGATCTCCTTCACGTTCGTGGAGGTCAGCGACGCCACGGCGAGCTTGTTCATGGCCTTCATCATACCAGTGTAATGGTAGCCCGTGTTCTTGTTAGAGTCGGGCAAGGAAGCGCACTCTTGAGGTTTCTGCAGTTGGGAGCGCGTCGTTTGCTTGTACAACCACCTCCTTCGTTTCACATTTTTAGTTATTTGATTTTTTAAAAAGTCAAATGAACAAATACACTATAAAACATATTTAATTATCGATTTAATAAAACTATTTTGATGTTGTAATTATTGATATGTTTTTTATAAAACAAGTCAAAATTAAAGAAGTTTGAATTTGAACAAAATCAAATGCCATATTATTATAATATGTAATGGATGAAGTATTTTCTTAAGAGAGTTTTCAACGTACATATAACACATGAACCCTCCAGATCGGCGATCCGAACAAGCATCAGATAGAGGGTATGTGAGAATTTAGAACAAGCATCCGAACCGAGTTTTCCACCAGTCATGTTCGGCACCCTAGAGTTTGCTTCCCTGGCAAAGAAAAGAAAACGAAATCAAACATGCTTACTCAGCAAAACAGGTGATGAGAGAGAAAGCTCTGAGGAAAACAACGGGTTATAATCTCTTAATAGAAGTTTGCTAAGGTATATCAAGTAAACACAAAACGCTGGGGAAGTCATTAAAAAAATTTCCAGCATCTCTATAAAGCATTGGTCTCTTACATTTCGAGTGGTGGAAGATGTGCAAGCAAGGAGTAGCATAGCAAGTTTAGAATGTTACATGAAGAAGATGCAAAAAAAAAGGGAACTTCGTCTCATACGGCCACAGCGACAGCTTCATCCAACGCAACAACTCCAGGAAGTTCCTTTCCTTCTAACAACTCCAAGCTGGCACCACCTCCCGTTGAGATGTGGCTCATAACAGCAGCAACTCCCACCTTCTCAACAGCAGCAACGGAATCTCCTCCTCCAATAATGGTTGTAACACCCTTGCCGCTAAGGTCTGCCAACTTCTTCGCGATAGCCTACAAAAGAGAGCTCACAGTTAGGTTTATTTCCCCGACTTCGTCCACAATGAAGCTGAATGAAATGTATTGGTACAGGGCATTACCTCAGTTCCTATTGCAAACTTGTCAAATTCAAAGACACCCATAGGTCCATTCCAAATGACCGTCTTTGTTGTTTCCAGGGTAGAACTGAATGATGCAACGGAATCTGGACCAATATCCAGACCCATCCAACCATCGGGAATCTCAGATGCTAGGACAATCTATAGAAAAAAACACAAAATGACAAGTATATTACTTCACTGAACTTTGAGCTGCTCTATATTGACTAGAATATATCTACAGATAATCATCCTTGGAGATTAGAAAAGAACAAAAATATAACAGACCTTGCTGTTAGCATCAGGAGCAAACTTATCAGCAATGACAACATCAGATGGCAACAAAAGGGAGACACCCTTTTCTTTTGCCTTTGCAAGGAGAGATGTTGCAAGCTCAAGTTTGTCTTCCTCAACCAAGGAAGCACCAACAGAGAGTCCTTGTGCCTTGTAAAATGTGAAGATCATACCACCACCTAAAAGAAGGATATCACATTTCTCCAACAGGGATTCAATAACCCCGATCTTGGATGACACCTTTGAGCCACCCACGATGGCAGCAAATGGGCGGTTAGGGTTTGAAACAGCTCCAACAAGGTAGTCAAGCTCCTGTGATTTCAATTAATATAAACAGCAAAGTTCAGACCTTTATATTGTGTTTGAAGGAAAGAAAAAAGGGGAAAAAAGACTCCAAAATTTCTAGTCTCGATATAGTTTTCAAAAAGTTCAATAAAGACTAAAGAGAAGGTAGTAACCTTCTGCAAAAGGAACCCTGCAACAGACGGCTTTAAAAACTTGGTAACTCCCTCAGTTGATGCATGTGCTCTGTGGGCTGTTCCGAATGCATCATTGACATAGAGATCTGCTAAGGAGGCAAGCTTCTTGGCAAACTCTGGGTCATTCTTCTCCTCTTCCTTGTAAAATCTTACATTTTCGAGGAGCAAAACACTACCATTTGGCAAAGTAGAGACCAATTTCTCAACTTCTGGGCCAATAACATCATCTGCCTTAATCACCTATTTGTGAATATAAATATGGTTTAATCAGTGCTACCAGTTTAGTGCATAAAGACCCAATCAGAAGTTTCAGTGATGTAGAATAAAAGAAAACCTCAATGCCGAGAAGCTCAGACAAGCGTGGTACAAGGGGAGCCAAGCTAAACTTGGGAGTAACACCCTTAGGGCGACCCTGCACATTCATAGGATAAAAAGGATACGCAATGAATTACACTGTTGATACTTATAAGCAGCAGTATGTAAGAATAGTTATAGAAAAACTACGAATTAAAAGATTGGTCAGAAAATCGTTTGATATATTTGCAATGACATTTGATAAACGAAAAAATTGATAATTTAACACTCTCAAGATGACTCTTGATTGCGATGTCATTCGAGACAATCTTTGATAAGCACTTTAGCCAAAAAAAACATGCGCAACAACACAGAAATTTCGTTTCTAAAAGCCAGTAGGAGTATGCAACTGTTATCTCATGGAATCAGATGTGATCACAAAGACTCTCGTTTTGCAAATCCTGAGATCCTACATTGCGTATATGTGACAAATAGCATTGCTTTGATAAGGGGGAAAATGAGGGTCAGGGAGGCTTACCAAGTGGCTGGAGAGGATGACCTTGGCGCCGTTGCTGATGAGGTACTGGATAGTGGGGATGGCGGCGCGGACACGGGTGTCGTCGGTGATGTTCTGGTTGTCGTCGAGCGGGACGTTGAGGTCCGCGCGCACGAACACGCGCTTCCCCTCGAGGTCGGCGGCGGTGAGGTCCCCGACGCTC
>KE372621.1:458869-470992 GCA_000418225.1 Zizania latifolia | reverse complement strand
TTAAAATTTTGAATAAAAAATATATTATTAAAAGAAAAAATTCGACGAACTAGCCACGTAGGCCGTATCAGAAATCAGCCCAACTTAAGGCCTATATAAGATTCTCGCCAACAACAGCAACGCGGCACATCGAAATCAAGCCCAACTCCAGAGAACTCCATTTTACTTTAGTCTGACACATCTGGTCGCTAGCGGGAGGAAGAAAAGTAGAAATCCATATCGCCGTTTCAGTTTTCCCTCCCAAAATTTCGCCCAAAATCCCCAAATCCACGCTCGCCTCGCCAACCCTCCCCTCCCATTCCCTCCCGGTCCTTGCCCCAAATCCCCACCCCATTCCATCGCCCTTCGCCGTGTAGACCTCGCCGACAGAGAGCGGCGGCGGCGGAGATCTGGTGTCGGCCCAGCGCCGTCTGTTGGGCGAGTGATCTCACTTCGGTGTGCGGCGGCGGCGGCGCTCGCGCCCTTGTCTTCCCTTGCGGCTGCATTCAGCCATGGAGAACTCCCCAGCAAAGTCGCCCGCGAGCTCGCCGGGGAGGGCGGGGAGGCCACGGCTGTTCATAAAGGAGATGGTCCTCCGCAACTTCAAGTCGTACGCCGGGGAGCAGCGCATCGGTCCCTTCCACAAGGTCCCTCTCCTCTCTCTCTCTCCGCGTTTGTGTCTCTCTCTCTCGCACATGCGCGCACGCACAACTGCACAAGCTAGCCAAAATTTACGTCGACGCGCTCATATTTCTGGCTCATGGAGGACAATTAAGAAGGCCGCGTATCATAGATGCAGTGTTTCCCCACTTCAAATTCCCGATTTCCGCTATTTTTGCCGCTGTTTCCGAATCCTTCAGGTGCAGTTTTGCACGGCTGACTTGGCTTTTTTACTTGACCTATACGATCGTTAAACCCTAGATACATCATTTGGATAGCAGTTTAACTTCGAGTTTGACAACCTAAGAGGTAAACATATATTTGAATTTTCCATCTCCGAGTGCTCATGTAATCCTAAATAAGTTGAAAACCGTGTCCTAAGTCCTAACTTTTTTTTAAAAAAAAAACTGTGTTATGACTTTAGTGTAGCTGTTCTGGCCCGGTTCCAGTTTATGCACTGATATGCGCATTGTTGCTCGGTTCTAAACCTCCGTAGCCCTTTGGTTTATTGGGTTCTGAGTTCGTTTGTGTAGTTTTGGTCCCACAAAAGTTAGATCAAGGTGTTATAGTCGAGCAATGGTTTTACGAGTGGGGCTTTAGTTCTGAAACTCTGGAGTGGCATTCTAGCAGTAGTGTTTTTAGGTTCACTTCGTTTTTCTTGCACATTTGTTACTATGATATGAAGCGCAAAATACATTGTTTGATCATGATACATGCATTGCACTAGGATTTCTTTCTACCCAGAACAAGAAGTGGATATTCCTTGTTCAGTTTTATAGCTTCGATCGGAATTTTCCCTTCATCCGTCAAAATTTGACATAGCTCATTTATCCTTACAACATTGTTTTGCAGTTCATCTTTTACTTGTTCTGTGATACCAAGGTTATAGTGAAAGCGCACTTAACATCATTTAAATCTTGATGATGTTCGAGGACATTATCTTAAGGGACTTAGTGACTATTACTTGTGAGTAGCAACACATTTTACATTCTAGGATCGTGGTCTCTATTTACTAATGGTGTTTTAGGGTGACCTGTGCAGAATTCAAAATTCTTACGTGTGTAAGTTGTAACTATTGGTTTGTGTTTCAGTGATCCTTGTCCTTTAAGTGCCACACCGATATCATTTAAACTGCAACGGAGATGCTATCAATGAGTGCACAATGCTTCAAGCTCTTCAGAACAGAGATCTTCCACACAGTAGCTAGGATTCATGCATGGTATAAAATGAATAACAGATTTTATCTTGCTCGCAGAGTTTCTCAGCTGTTGTTGGGCCAAATGGCAGTGGAAAGAGCAATGTCATTGATGCAATGCTGTTTGTGTTTGGGAAGCGTGCAAAGCAGGTAGTCACGAATGTTTTTTAATGTTGGCATTTTTCTGCTTAGCTCAATGACAGATTTTAAGCTGTTCATTGTTTTACTTTACGCCAACAACTCACTATATTTGTTTTAGCCAATTCAATGTGTGTTAAATCCCAGAGTTAGTATATCGGTGTAAGTTAACCCGAATGTTTTTAAAGGTCGAGCACACCAAAATGCTACTTTATGTGCGTTAATGTGTTACTGATTTTGTTTGCAAGGTGAAGGTAGGCTTGAACGTCTTTGCCCAAAGTTTTTTTAAAATCTAGCATTATGGTACTTTGATCATACTAAACTAGTTGTGATTAAGTGAAATGCATTTAATACTTGAGCATGGTGGTATCCTTGTTATTTTTTACTGTTTTTCATTAACCATTTCCTTCAAAGGTTACCCCTTAGAAGTTTTGGATTGGGCTGTGTAAATTCATGAAATCTTAACCTTTTGACAGAAGATCTTCATTTTTTAGCTGTTGTCTTAATTTAGGACAATCTGTTTATTTGGTTGTTTCAAATAATAGATGTTGTTTCTGACTAGTTTTCCATCATTGTAGATGCGCCTAAACAAGGTCTCAGAGCTCATACACAATTCTTCTAATCACCAAAATCTAGACAGCGCTGGGGTCTCTGTCCATTTTCAAGAAATCATTGATCTGGTATTTCTTGAGCCAAGTATTTAGCGTTCCACATTACTAAGCCAGTGCCACATAACATATTTCTTTCCTCTATGGACACTGTAGGATGATGGAAACTACAGGGCTGTTGAGGGCAGTGATTTTATCATCTCAAGAGTTGCTTTCCGTGACAACACTTCTAAATACTACATAAATGACCGTGGAAGCAATTTTACCGAAGTAACTAAATTGCTGAAGAGCAAAGGAGTTGACCTTGACAATAATCGCTTTCTGATCCTTCAGGTTTGTGCATTCTTCCTATTTCACATGAATAATACTCTTGCAGTCTTGCTATATAAGTCCAATTTTGCACTTATGTTTTATATTACTTTTTAACTTTGCAAGTCTCCGAGGGATTTAGCAGGCATTCACAAGGTGTTACATTTTATGGTTTTGCACTGCATAACTTTTATGTTGGGCATTTACAGGGTGAGGTTGAGCAAATCTCCCTTATGAAACCAAAAGCTCAAGGTACACATGACGAGGGGTTTCTAGAATATCTTGAAGACATCATTGGGACAAATCAGTACGTTGAGAAAATTGAAGAAGCTTACAAGCAGTGAGTTCCTTAACTTGTTTTTTATGCCTGTTGTCATTATGAGTGCTTTCTTTCCATTCTGTAATGAATTTATCTGCCATGTTCTGACACCTATTAGGTTGGAATTGCTCAATGAAAAACGGACAGCGTCAGTGCAGATGCTGAAATTGGCCGAGAAGGAAAGAGATAGCTTAGAGGTGCTGATCTGACTGTGATGAATTGATTCTTCTGGTTAAGTAACACCACTGATGAAGTTATTGTCCTGTAGAGTGCGAAAAATGAGGCTGAGACATTTATGCTGAAGGAACTCTTACTTTTGAAATGGCAAGAGAAGGCCGACACACTGGCTTCTGATGATGCTACCTCACATGTTGCTCAGCTGCAAGAGAATGTTGCAGACATGGAGAAAAACCTTTCTTCAGCAAGGTCATTTATTGTTATGGCTGTGCATGAGTTCTTTGCGGCGAATTTTATGAGTAATTATTTTGGTTATAATCCAGGGAAAAAATTCAACAGAATTCTCAAACTCTGAAGGAAATGGAGTCTGTTTACAACAAACATGCTAAAAGACAAGAGGTATTGTTGGATCATTATTCATTACTTATTATGAATCCAAAGCTGTTAATTTCTAGATGTTAAGGCTAGAGAAATTTTTTAACAAGAGGGTTAGGGACAGCTTTGCTACTCCCTTTCTAATATTACCATATAATAATGCTCACATGTTATATTTACTCTCTGTGTTTTTAGGACCTTGAAAATAATATGAAGACATGCAAGGATCAATTTAAAGAGTTTGAGAGGAAAGATGTAAAATATAGGGAGGATTTGAAGCATCTTAAACTGAAGATTAAGAAGCTGGAGGACAAAGCTGACAAGGTATGTTAAAGTGGTCTCAAGTGTAATTCAAGCAAATCAACAATGTCTGAAGCTTACATTAATTTTGACCCAGGATACATCAAAAATTGAGCAATCGTCAAAAGAAATTGAAGAATCATCCAATCTAATTCCACAGCTTGAGGAAGCAATACCCAAATTGCAAGGAAAATTTAATGAAGAAGAAAAGGTGCTGGAGAAAATTAAAGAAAGCACTCGAGGTGATTTTCAGAGCAATAATTATACCTGTTAATTTCATTTATTGTAGATCTGTTCTGTTCAATAATGAAACCTTTCTTTTTGGTAAGTTCAGAAGAAACAGAGAGACTTCGTTCTAAACTTACCCAAGTAAGGACTGAACTTGAACCATGGGAAAAACAAATAATTGAGCATAAAGGAAGGTTAGATGTTGCAACCGCTGAGAAACAATTAATGAAAGAGAAGGTTGGTCCTCCTTGCATTTTATTTTTTTCTAACTAAAAGCCGCTGGTAGGTCATTATGAATCTCCTCCAGTATGATTTGTTTACACGAACCAGTTGAATGCCCATGTGATAACTAAAAATCCTTTATCCCTAGTATGCCACAACTTTTTCATCACCAACCTGGAACTGCCATGTATAGTACAAGTATTTGGCTTGATATTTCCTTATTGTTGGAGTCCTAGTAAAAAACAAGACTGCTCTACTTTTTCCTTCATTTTTGGAAAACACTGATTATATCGCATTTCCCTGACTTTTGTTTATTTACACTTAAATATTATTTACTGTTTTCAGCATGATAGAGCTCAAGCAGAATCAATTGATGCCCAAAACCAGATGGAAAGCATTAAGGGAAAAATCAAACTGAAGGATACATATGTTGCGGAGCTTGAAGAAAAAATAGAGAAACACCATAATAAAGCATGCGAAGCTCGTAAAGTTGAACAGGCAAATAATCATTTGCTGACTGACCTGAGCCATTTTCTTTTCCTTCGAGTAGTTAGGCTGGTCTTCCATTTGCTGTGGAGAATCCTGAATTTCCAATATGTCTAACTCAGAATGCATAACAGGGATGCGTAGAACAGGAGGAATCACTAATTCCTCGTGAACAAGCAGCTAGGCAGAAAGTTGCAGAGATTAAATCCACAAGGCATTCTGAAAAGAATCAAGGCACTGTCTTGAAAGCAATTTTACAAGCTAAGGAATCAAAGGAAATAGAAGGCATATATGGCAGGCTAGGTGATCTTGGTGCAATCGATGGTAAGATGTAATTTTTCTAGTTGCAATAATGTGTCCTAGAACGTGTACAGTTAATCTACAATACCTTTTTCTTTCGCTGAACCTGAATAGTTTTCCAGCTGTTGTGCATATATCATATTTTCTTTTGCACTGAGAAAACAAATTCTTTTTTGTGCCATTTTAAATAGTCTCGTAAATGTTTTACTTTGGTATTATACTTTCAATTACATCATATTTGAAGATAAATAGTTAATGTTTGATATTGTTGACTTTGGGAAGTACTGATCGTAAGACTTGCTCTTGACAAATAGTCTTGTACTCTTGTATTTTACAGAATCTGTAAGTAAATATACTAGAAAAAAGAGAAGTTTGTAATAGTTTTTTCTATGTATATATTATAGGTCTGAATTATGCGGCATATTACTTAATCGTGTTGGTTATTGTGCACTGCAGCAAAGTATGATGTTGCCATATCAACAGCGTGCCCTGGGCTTGACTATATTGTTGTTGAAACAACAAATTCAGCTCAAGCTTGCGTTGAGTTATTGCGCAGAAGAAATCTTGGGATTGCTACTTTTATGATCCTGGTAAAATTCTGGTTTTTCATAGCTTTCTTGTTTATTTCTATACAAGCTATTTATGCGCTGATTTCATTGTTTTTAGTATGATTGGCACTCTTACCATTACAGGAAAAACAAACACATCATCTTCGTAAGCTAAAGGAGAGAGTAAAAACACCCGAAGGAGTTCCACGCCTCTTTGATCTAGTAAAGGTTAAAGATGAGAAGCTGAAGTTAGCTTTCTTTGCCACCTTGGGGAATACTGTTGTTGCAAACGATCTGGATCAGGTAAATACTTGAATTACACTGTTTTGTTTACTTACATTATTTGCTTCCATTGCTACTTGTATCTATCATGTGCCTTGTACTATAGCCTCACCAGCATTTTTTATGGATACTATCATTAGCTCTTAGAATTGCTTTATCGAGGACCTCCTATTCTATTTCCAAGCAAAAACTGCTGCAGTGCTGCTTAGCTAAATCAACATTTTCTTCCATAAAAATGTTTGATCCATAGGAATAAATGATAAAGAGGAAAGGGGACATTTCTTTCTAATCTATATTTCTCTCATTCCTTTCTTACAAACAAAGGACTCTTTCTTATTGTAAGGTGGATTATCATCTATTTTTAGCAATAGCAGATTGCAACATACTAGTTATGTGACTCTCACTATACCCTGATACGATATGAAGGTGTATAGTATATGATTCATATATTTTTAAATTTTAATGACATCAATAATCGTTTTTGTCAGGCTACCCGAATTGCATATAGTACAGCCAATGAATTCCGTCGCGTAGTTACACTTGATGGTGCACTTTTTGAGAAGTCTGGTACAATGAGCGGTGGTGATAGCAAACTAAGGGGTGGCAAAATGGGCACGTCCATCCGGGAAAGTGTTTCAGAAGAGGCTGTTGTAAATGCTGAAAATTATCTTAATGAGCAAGTTGATGAACTCAACAGGTTGCGTCAAAATATTAATGGTGCTAAAAAATGATATCGGACCTTGGAAGATGCCAAATCCCGTCTTGAGATGGAACTAGCAAAAGCTAAAAAGGAGGTAAGTAAACTACCAGTGTTCATCCTATCCTTGAAGGTTCATTCCCCCCTTGAGGTCAGCTTTCTGTTCACCTCTTGAAATAGGTTGAGAGTATGAATGCACAATTTAGTTACAATGAAAAGCGACTCGACTCTCTGAAAGCTGTATCACATCCCAAAGTGGATGAGGTTCACAGAATGGAAGAGCTGGATGGTATCATTTCTACTGAACAAGTTGAACTAAATAGACTTGCTAAATGTTCCAGCAAGCTCAAAGATCAGGTATCTGGCTTTACAAGCTTTGTAGCCCCATGACAACTTATAAGCTTGTCTGCTTTTGAGTATCAGCTTCAAATGAGTCTGTCAATGTCTATTAGTTATTCTATATTTTTGATATTGTTGTAAAGTGAGAACATTATTCATTGCATAGCATTAGTTTAAGTTCACTTTCCATAATAGGCATCAGAACTACAGCAGAAAATTGAAAATGCAGGGGGGCAGGTGCTCAAGGATCAGAAGCTAAAAGTTGCAAACATCCAATCTGTGAGTATATGCTTGTGCGATTCTGTTCTTTTTTTGGTTGTCCGATGTCTACAATTTCATGTGTCAACAACCAGCAACTGGACAAAACAAGCTCGGATATCAACCGCCACAAAGTTAGAATAACTACATGTGAAAAGTTGGTGAAAAAACTAACCAAGGGTATTGAGGAGTCTAAGAAAGAAAAGGAAAAGCTTCTTGCTGAAAAGGAGAAGATGATGTCCATTTCCAAAGAGATTGATACGGCAGCCTTTGTTGTTCAAGAAAATTATAAGAAAACACAGGAGGTAGTTTAGTTGTGTTGCCTTATAAGCTGCACCCTGATTGGATTGCTTCATTTGTTTAATAGGAAATGTTAATTTGTTTCTAACTTGTAGATGATGGACTGCCATAAAGATGAGCTTGACAAAACAAAGGAAGAATACAACAAATTAAAGAAAGCAATGGATGAACTGAGAGCCAGTGAGGTAGCTTCTACTTCTGTCGAGTTGATTTGATAATTTACTGTGACATTGTTTCTTTTGATGACCTCCTATACCTTTTGTATGTAAAACAGGTCGATGCAGAATATGAACTGCAAGAGAAAAAAAAGCTTGCCAAGGAGTGGGAAATGAAGGTGAAAGCATTCAGGAAAAGGCTTGGTGACATTCAGATAAATCTTGTCAAACACATGGATCAGTATGTATAAATGTATTTTTCAGTACTGATGTGTTTTCTATGTCGTTTTCTCAGACTAATATGCATTTTTACCTTTTCAGAATCCAAAGGGATGCTATTGACCCTGAGAAACTGAAAGAAACTCTAGGTGACGAGCAACTCAATGAAATGTGTGACAAGAAAAAAACACTTGAGATGGTGGCACTGTTGGAGGCTCAGCTTAAAGACTTGAGTCCTAACCTGGATTCAATAGCGGAGTATGAACTAATGAGCTATACATGTTGACAACATTTTTGCACTGCCAATTTCATTAATTACATTACCTGGATCAGGTACCGCTCAAAAGCTTGTGTATACAGCGAACGTGTCGATGAATTAAATGTGACCACTCAGGAGCGTGATGATCTCAAAAAGTTATACGATGCATTGCGGAAGAGAAGGTTGCTCCTTTCTTTGATTTTCCATCCATGTTGCTCAATTTTCCTGACATGCAATATACATTATTTCAGGTTAGATGAGTTCATGGCAGGATTCAACATAATATCTTTGAAACTGAAAGAGATGTACCAGGTATTTGAATAATGAATACATATATCAAGCATGTAACACCATACTCCCATTGATTTAAAGTCTAACCACACTTTGTGAGAGATTAAGACTAGGAAGTTACAAACTGAAGTTACATATATCATGCCTACCCTATTAACTGCAATATTTGCCTACTTGGACGGTTGGACCACTCACCCCCCAGCAATAAACGATATGATTTCAACGTAGTTTCTTTGGTTTTAGATGATTACTCTTGGAGGTGACGCTGAGCTGGAACTTGTTGATTCCTTGGACCCGTTTTCAGAAGGTGTTGTTTTCAGTGTGAGACCTCCCAAGAAAAGCTGGAAAAACATTGCCAATCTATCTGGTGGTGAGAAGGTTCGTATAGCCTTGTTTTACTGACAAAGATGGTTTTATAGATCATTATCTGAACTTGTTATAGTAAAAACACTATCGACGTTTGAACAGGGGATAGTGAAGAACCGTACCATCCCTTGTATTGAAAAATACCAGTGCATAAAAATAGGTAATTTGAAATACACAAAAATGCAACTTTTTAGATAATGAAATCATGAAATGATAATTTACCATCATGTCAGCCAAACCTGACAGATATTTCAATTTGTTTCAACCGTAGTAATTGTATCCATCGTTGTTTATTTTGGCTTATGTATATTTGTCCTTTTTCATTCAATAGTAATATCACAATTGCATTCTTGTTGGCTTTCTTGTATGCATTATATACTGTGCACCTGTTATATCGTCCGATTACTCTTTTTGAGTATATAGTTAAATACTGAACTTAAAAATATATTATCTTGCAGACGCTTAGCTCACTAGCTCTGGTGTTTGCTCTTCACCATTATAAACCAACTCCTTTATATGTTATGGACGAGATAGATGCAGCACTGGGTAAGTTTTGTGGCTGTACTCTTCGCTAATACAATCTGAAGTTTCAACATGTCGATGACATTGTTGCTTGCAGACTTCAAGAATGTCTCCATTGTTGGACATTACGTGAAAGACCGGACCAAAGATGCCCAGTTCATCATTATTAGGTATGCTTATGGCTGCTTACTTTTCTTAATTTTTCTATTCCCTCTGCTACGCGCCATTAGCTATACCCAGGTAGTTTTTTTTTGTGAGAAATATTTAACAAAAACCTGTTGGAGACTAGTAGTTCATTTACAAATCACACACGCACATACTTAATTTCTTATACACACGAAACTAGTAGTTGATTTACAAAAGTGATGCTTTATAAGTTCAGCGAAATATCTATTGTAGTTGCTATCTGGAATCTGCATAGTGAAATTTCCCCGTCTCACGCTGGCCGCCCTATCTGCAGTCTTCGGAACAACATGTTTGAACTTGCCGATAGGCTGGTTGGCATCTACAAGACGGATAATTGCACCAAGAGTATAACTGTCAATCCAGGAAGCTTTGTGGAGAGCGTGAAGGTAGTTTAGCGGTAGTGGTACGGAAGTTTCGGATGGATGTAATTTTTGCGATGCACCATGGAACCGAGGTTCCTTCGGTATCACGCTTTTGTAGTACAAGTTCGTTTGTTCCGTATATATAGTCCTCAACAGGACTAATGTCCATTTGTTCACGTGAAGTATGTGATTGGATTGCATGCTCTGACTGGACGATCCTGATCCAGTGGTCCTTGCCGTTCATCTGTAACAGCTTCTTAATCTCCGTTTGGAAAGAGAGGGTTCCAAACCCGGCTGTCTGTCACCCTACATAGAGAGGTAAGAGCGAACGATGGCAAAAGTATGCTCTAGACAAATTAGTTACAAAACCAAAGCGTAAGTCTACGAGTAAAATCTGTTTATTTCCCATGTTGGTTTTCGTTGGAAGATCTCTTTTTAAAGTAATGTTGGTAAAGGCTTGCATCACGTAAAATCCACTGCTAGCTAGTTGGACGAACAACTCGTCGAGATGATCCGATTTTGGTTCCCTACCATGGAGACATAGCCACATAGGTTTATGGGTGGCTGAAACGGTAGCCATCGAAATGGCCCAAACGTAAGGCAAACTCGGAAAAACTGAAAGCTCGAATGCGTTTCTAGTCGGTGAGACATGAAGCGAACTAATGTACAGAATTGGAACTACCAAAACCTGTCGCCCATGTTTCCTTCCCCGAGTCGAAGTGCGCAGATCACGCGTCCCTCTCTCTTGCACACGCGCGAGCCACATATCGTGATGTGACAAGAGTTAACCACCTTATCGTCGGTCGAACAGTGAAGTTTACCGTAGGTGTGACCAGAGTTAACCTTATCGTTGGATGGGAGGTCCTGGTGCCGTGTAACCGGTTCAATTTTCAATATAATTGATTCGATTTAACCGTACTGAAAACCGCGGTGATGTGACGTGAAACAGAGAAGATGGTTGGCATAGTCAGGCCGGGCACGACTTTCGCCTCCACTGTTTTACAATTTAAAATTTATATGAAATATAATAATTTATTGTTTATAAAAAAATAATTTTTATCTCTTAAATATTCATTATACTTCAACCTTACTCTAAGAAAAAAAGTATAATATCCTTATACATATTAAACAGTAAATATAGCCTATCTCCTAAATCGTGTAGGCACCCAAGACATCTTGTTTCGCAAGCCTAATCACCGATCAATGTAGGCGGCGGCCACAGGGGCGACATCTTTAGCAATTTTTAACGAACGAAAAGTCCCGAACTGCCCGCCCATCCGCCCTACGGTGGCGACCAGCTACTAACCACCGCGTACTAGTGCACCACTCGTACCCCCTACACAGCCCTACAGCACACCCTCCTCGCGTCTCCGATGTCCTCCTCTTCGCCTCACGGGTTCCTGGCTTCCTGCTGCTGTGACGACCGCTTGCTCTCTGAGCAAAAAAATTAGTCAACCTGACGCCGTGACGCTGCTTCTTACCGCAGTTCGTTTGTACACTAGCGTGTTACTTGCAGGCTCACAGCCGAGACATCGAAAGCTTGGGGTCAAAAAGTTTTTAAAAAGGAAACAAGATCAGGGCCGCAATGTGATAACGCTAAACTTTCCTTAAATAGGTACGTATGTACAAAGCCGGACCAGTGCTCGCCACCCCTCGCTTGA
The DNA here is from genome assembly GCA_000418225.1 of Zizania latifolia. Classification (NCBI taxonomy): domain Eukaryota; kingdom Viridiplantae; phylum Streptophyta; class Magnoliopsida; order Poales; family Poaceae; genus Zizania; species Zizania latifolia. The sequence goes on along the minus strand of KE372621.1, from coordinate 459,251 downwards.
TTAATTAGTTACTCCTCTCTAGTGATCTCTGCTTTGATCCAAGGTCCTACCAGTGATGCTCTACTAGTCTACTCTTCGTGTAGCCGTGTAGAGATCACGAGCTGGACAGCAGCGATGGCGCTGTTGGTGGCTCGTTGAGGTCGAACGGGAGGGCGGCAGCGGCGGTCGGCCCCGTCCGGAGCTCCAGCGTCGTCGACGGCAGCGACGTCACGGCGACGACGGGGCCAGGTGCCGGCACCATTGCCTGCAGCCTCGCCGGGAAGTAGACGAAGTGCCACGGTGAAGGGTGGTTGATGTCGAGGCCGCCGAAGTGGCCGGGGCCTTGCGGCGGCCGCGGCGTGTGCAGGCGGTGGTGAAGCTGCGGGAGCTCGCCGTGGCAGTG
>KE372621.1:407975-430215 GCA_000418225.1 Zizania latifolia | reverse complement strand
GCGGCGCGGCGCGGCGTGACGCGGCACGCCACGCGACGCGCCTCCTGGCCGCGTCTCACGTCGTCAGAGACTATACTACTATACTAGTGCTTCGAGATCTCTCCGTCCAGCCGCCTCGTCGGCGAGGCGCGGGTGGGGATGCGTGCGTGGTGACTGGTGACGCCCCGTGGACGGACACGGCCGCGCGAGCCGATAAAGCCGGCGGCCGCTAGGCCCATACCCACCACGTAAAGTGGCAGCCGCGATCGATGTAGTACACATAAAAAAATAGGGGAAGAAACGTCGAGAGGGACGGGTGGCGTCGGCACGTTAGGCGGCAGGTGCGCGAGGGAACGGGGCCGTTCGATGCTGTAGGGCGCGTGGGGGCGGGTGGGGCCGCGACAAGTGTCGGCATCGGCCGGCTGCGCGCGCGCGCGCGCGCTCTGCCCGGATCGCGAGGCTGTACCTGTACGCCCGCCTGCCTGCCTGTACCGCTCGCCTGTAGCCAGCCACCAACCGTTCCCCCTCGCCTTGCTTTCGCTCGCATTAAAAAGCGGTGGAGAGGCGCGCGCGGCGCGGCGTGGACCGAGACCGACAGCTCGCTCGCTCGCGCCGCGCGCTGTGCAACTGTACGTGGCGTGGGGCCGCGTGCGTGCATGCATTCGTGGGTACGTGACGACGCGTCGTCCTCTGTCACACACCGCACCGCACCGCACGCCCGCCCGCCCGCGGCGCTGCCACCTTTCCTCGCGCAGGACCACGGGATCGCGCGGCGCGCGTAGTGGTGGTTAACTCGTACCGGCGTATCGCGTACCAGGCCAGGCACCGCCCGCTTGTCCACTTGCGGAGGTGGGGCCGCGCGGCCCGCGGATCTGCAGGCCGGGCGGCGTGAAAGGCGTGCATTTTTCCTTGTGTAAAAATCTGTCCCGGACAGTTGGTCACACTGCCGGTCTGCCAGGTCGAGTGTTCTTTATTTCTAAAGCCTGCTCTCAATTTTTTTAGGGCAACATGATTTTTTAGCAACACTGTTTGATTGATTGGCCGGTGACAATAAAGCCGTCGTTGTTTCTCGATTTTTAGATCATAGTTTATTTCTAAATCCTGCAGTTATTAATTTTTAAAATTTAGGTCTATAATTTAGACTGTTTGTTTCAGTTTTAAATTTTTAAAGTAGTGGCTATCAAAAGCTAAAAAAAATAGGCCCATAAAAATATGTGTACGTGTAACATAGTAATTTTTATGAACTATTATGACTCGATGCTAAAGATATTTGGGAACAATGTCACCTCAATATGTCTAAGAACATGTATTAGTGTGCCGTAGGATTAATGGTTTGGATGTTCACGTATTATCGAGTGATGTTGTTTTGGACCGCGTAGATATGATTTCATATCACAATGAGATAATTTTCTCTGTTTTTTTCGTTGTTTGTTTTTTCCTTTCAATAGAAAGGATATGCAACACACTACGTCACACAAAAGTGAACACTAGTAGTTTTTAACAATCTAATTAATTCATAACAATGACTGATTGCCATTTTACATAACGAAATAAAATCATGTTTAACGAAACATGAAGCTCATATAAAAAATCATTTTACTTTATAATTTAGATAGGCCAGTGGCTCCCATCTTTCCTAGAAGGAGAAATATTTGTCTATCATTTATGAAACTGTTGAACAACGTAGCGTACGCGGTTATGAGCCAATGACGAGACTTAGTTTTGTGAGTCCCTATTGGCAACATGTCTTTCCTCAAACACAACAATTGGGATGTGGTTGTGCAAGATGTCTAAGTAGAGTGACGACACGAGTACTAGATACAGGTAGACCGGAACAATGTAGGTCCTTATGAAGTTCTCCAATCATTTCATTGGTCATATGACAAATCTTTGAGGGCCTAACAAATATGATGCTGCTCATGGTAGAACATGATATAGGATATTCGGTAATCCTATATTAAATATGTGTGTCCGTTATGGGTTAGTCCATATTAAATAGCATTGATCTCTAATATATGATGTTGTTATTGTTATTCACCGCTTTTAGTCAGCTAAAAAGGAAACGTCTCACACAACAACTCCTGAGGCGCCATGCAAGGAGGGACATTTAAGAGAGGCGAATCTGAGAACATGATGAGACAAGAAACAATAATAATGCATGTAAGAGCATCCCCAGCAAAGCCTCCATCTCATCCTCTATCCTTAAAATAGTTGTTCACACCCAAAAATCATCCTTCAAGAGGCAAGCTATCTCACCATCCAAAAATAGATGGCTATCCATATTAGAGAGAGAAATGCTAACTTTGGCGTTTCTCTCTCCTCACGCTATCTCCAGCGATACTTTTTACTTTTTAGATATTCTGTGTTACTTTTTATCTATTTAGTGTTACTTTTTAGACATCGAGACTGGTTCGAATGTCCCAATATTACTTTTTATCCATTATGTGTACTTTTTAGACATTCTGTGTTACTTTTTATCCATTTTGTGTTACCTTTTAGATATTGAGACTGGTTCGAATATTCCAGTGTTACTTTTTATCCATTCTATGTTACTTTTTAGATATTCTGTGTTACTTTTTATCCATTTCGTGTTATTTTTTTTATCTATTTTGTGTTATTTTTAGACATTGAGACTAGTCCAAATGTTCCAGTGTTATTTTTTATCTATTCTATGTTACTTTTTATCCATTTTGTGTTACCTTTTTGTGGGGGATAGCCCCCCGGGTAGGCCACGTGGCGGTTTCCTGGCCACGTGGCGCGCGGGCAGGTGGCTGCGCGGCCCACCCCTGGGCGCGACGCCAGGCGGGGGACCCACAGCACGCACGCGCGCGCCAGCAGGAGTCAGACTCGGCCGAAGGGGGTAGGAACGCATTAAATGCGATTGGACTGAAAGCGGACAGGAGGCAATCCGGGTGCGTCAGAAGATTACCCCGTCGGGCGGCGTCAGCGCAGAGGGCAGGTAGGGAGTTGGCGGCACGCCGCGTCCCTTCTGGGCGTGCCATGTCCTATCGACGTGCTGCCCCATAGACGTTTAGCTGTTGTACAATAGGTTGCACCCAACAAGGGTATAAATAGCAGGACGTCCGCCTTAGAATGAGAGTCTGGAGAGTCTTGAGACGGCTACACACTTCTACACACGTCTAGAGACGGCTTGAGACGCTTTCACACGTCTTCAGAGGCTCCTTCAAGCAAGGATGGCTTCTCCAAGTTGTAACACACACCCACTATTCTCTGAGCCCTAGCTCGTGTGATCCGACACTGTAAACTCTATTCCCGACTAGTAAACACCCCATCTAAACCCAGTGGACCTATGCCTATTACCCTATTGGGGGGGCCGAACCACTCTAAACCCTCGAGTCAACTCCGGCCAGTTCTATTCATATGAGCTGTGCAACCATCGGGTCTTGAGTGCAGCGCTTCCCTGCCATCACAAATCACCCCCGAGGACCACCCCCGAGGAGGATTGTCCGACCACCCGTCGACACTTTTAGACATTGAGACTAGTCCGAACGTCTCAATACTACTTTTTATCTATTCTGTGTTACTTTTTAGACATTCTGTGTTACTTTTTATCCATTTTATGTTATCTTTTAGATATTGAGACTGGTCCGAACGTTTCAGTGTTACTTTTTATCCATTCTGTGTTATTTTTTAGATATTCTGTGTTACTTTTTATCCATTTTGTGTTACTTTTTAGACATTGAGACTGGTCTAAACGTCTCAGTGTTACTTTTTAGATATTGAGACGTTGAAATATATTATTAAAATATATAAGAGTGTGATATAGATGATGTAATATAGATGGTCTGTTAGAGCGTGATAAAATATAGAAGGAAAATCTTTTTAGATGGACATCTAAATTAGAATATAGAGATTCAAATTCAGATGTCCTGTTGGGATGCTCTAATAGGTGGTTAACCACCGACAAACCTATCATAAAGAGTTGGGACTTCCAATAGAAAAAATGACTCAACACGACATAAGATTAAAAAACATTTTCGCTCCAATCCGAAACATACAAGCAAGATGTATAGCTATTATTTAGAAAGGAGGTCTGAATCTAGACAAACAACAATGTTTGAGAGCCTAGAGTTCTTAATAACTCTTCAATCGTTGCTACCAAATCAGTTCCATCTTAACAAATTTGTGAAACCACTGGACGTCCACAAAAGTTATGTGTATGTATAGCATTGTCCTCAACTATTTCGGACGATAATTTGTGTAATACTCTCCCTGAGAATATGGCCCCTTTTGAAACAACTTATTAATAGTTCATGATTAAAGTAAAAGCGGATTATGTTTCAGACGAAAAATTATAAACAATTTAAGTATTAATTATAATTAGTAATAACCAGAACCTTATAAATAATCGCACGTAGACACAAAAACCAATCTCCAACGGCTGCTGAGGAGACACGAGTTTCTTGGGAGGACGCCTAGTGGGAGTACTGGCGGCTTGCTGGCCATGACCACGCAAGAAAACCCGCACGTCCCCTGATCTGGATTAGCCGCTAACTCGCCTCGGCCGACACATTATCCGCTTAAAAAAGTTAGGACGGCAACTAACTAAGCTGATAGAAAAAAGCAGTACCAATGGCAACGCCGCCAGATCGCGTCGTCCCGTGGTCCCCCGGCGCCAGCCATGGCTGGCGGCTCACGCCACGGATCCGATCGACCGTGGAATAATCCGTGGAAAGAGAAGGCCGTGGACCCCGGTGGCGACGGAGACGTACGTGGAGAGAGAGACGGGGTGTGACCGGTGGCTGCGAGCCTGCGAGCGGGCGTTCCGCCGCTTGAGGTCCCGCCCCGAATTTCGCGGCCGGTCACGTCGACGCCGGCGAATCGCTTCGCGACACGGCAGACGCGCGTGGATCATGCGCACCGGCGTCGTCCCCTTTCTCGGTGAGTCCTCCTAAGTTACATTTTACTTGTTATATTAATAATACTAATGGATTACATTTTGGTTATAATAATTATTAGAAAATTTGTATATATATCTTCTTAGGTCACATATTTTTTAAAAACTAGTTGAGTGCTCATACGTTATAATGGAAAATTTTTACAATATTAAAAAAACATTGTACCAGTTTTAAAAGTAGTATAGATTTCACTGACAATGAATGATCACGTGTGAATAAGAAGAATTATAGTAGTGACTTTTTACAGTAGTATAAATTATATCGCTAATTAAAATAACACTGCATAATATTTTAACCCTTATATATAATGAGATTAAAAACCATATTTATGGTACTGCGAGTGAAGTACGCCATAAAAAAAATTGTCCCACGCGGAGAGACGACGGAAGTGGCTGCTCGTGCGGCGACTCCGCCCCGCGAATCGGTCGTCGTTGCGTCTCCCCGGTCCGGGTCGCCAGTCGCCAGCAACTCCGAGCTATCCTACGCGGTTTTGGGTGTCATGGCCAAATCTCATCGATTTCTTTCTCAGCTAACCACACTGTTCATTCCGCTTGGGTTTTGGAGGGCGGCGGTGTGCTGTGGCGTGTCGCCTTAAGCAGCCGTGACGACGCGGCTGGATTTGGTCCGTGTAGTCGTGTACACACGCTCAAACAGCAATGGCAGGCAGGCAGGCGACATTTGAGTACGCTTTCCTGGGACCGTATGGATCGGACCAACCGCAGGTCTCAGCCCGGGTCATCCGTGCATGCTTATGACTGTCGGTGACCAGTGACCACCAGTGGGCAGTGGCTCTAGACTCCTGGTACCTTCTTGTGGTGACTCGCTCACTGTCACTGACCGACTGACCGTTGCCATGACCGACGCCTCCTCCTTGTCCGTGTGGCTGGGGGAGTTGTGTGGATGAACGAGCTGGGATGGTGTTGGCTATCGCCTATTGGAGGTTGACGATTGCTGCTGGGTCGTCGCTGTTGGGCCGTGGGGACGCACCACGCACGATCACATGATGAGGCGAGCTGAGCGGTGCTGGTGAGTGTCTGCGTCGACGCGTTGGTATGTGATACGTGCGTTTCCTTGGCGTTTCAGATGCGGATGATACGTGCTTACGTGGAAACAGACCACACGAGCAACGCATATGGCTTGGAAGGGGCCACGTGTGCGCTTTCCTGTTTCGAGGAGGCCTCGTCGTTGCCTCGTCGGCAGTTGTTTCAACTGTGCGAGATTTGTGCGTATCCTGTAAGAGACATCTAATAGTGCTAACGGTGTACTGGCCGCAGCGTAGCTCTAAAACTCTGTTAAATTTTTTGAAAAAAACTTGGAAATAATTAACTTAACCTAAGACATGATCAATTTCTGGCTTTACCCCCAACTTATCGGCGTGGTGACTCCACATATAATCCCATCTGGCTGTTTCTCTCGTAACATCATGCTAGGTCACATCTAGAGAGGGCGATGAGTAGTGAGCGACAATGAACAGGGGCAACAGGGACAAGTTCAGCATAACCATTCAATACTCAAACTAAACAAAAAGATAATAGTTCCATCCTCAAATCAAATAATAAACGAAAGATGTAGCCATTCCATTCTAGAAAAATAGAATAATAAAATAGATCTATTCTATCTTATCTTGCTACTGAACTAGACGCACCCTAAGTTCTAAACAAGCCCTAAGTTTAGAACAAGCGAAGGGGCTCATAAAGTAAACTGGAGATTATTCCTGAGCTGAGGTACCACCCAACTGGCCATGGCATCAGCCGCTTGGTTACAGTTACGCAGACAAAAGGAAATAAGAAAACTAGTGAACATGTTCGGCAACTTTTCAGTATCTCAGAACAGGGCGGTGTTAGCTGAGATCAAAAGAATCTTGCTTCCGACCTTGATACACGCTAAAGCCCAGCTGCCCTGAAGAATCACAACATGATGAACCACAAAAGCCCAACCCCCTCATCGGCTTGTCCTCTGATAGCATATGCCAATTCATTTGCTGTTTCCTTCATTTCCCCTCCACTGATGCTCAACAAATGCAGTAAATGCAAGGATAGATCTGTGAGTCATCCAAGGCTCCAAGCACACCAGTTTAGGGCCAAATCACTAGCTAACAGTGGATTGAAATTACTCCACCAAATAATGTTTAGTCCATTAGGAGTGAGCATGCAGAATGTAAGTCAGCTTTGCAGGCTGTTTGCTCTGCATTGACCTGACCGGAGATAACTGCGTGCTCAAAATGTTACAGGCTACATCCTTGAGAAAGAGGGCATATAATCAGTATGGCCCAAATGACCACGTCAATAGTCATGTCAAACACTTTGTAAAGCCCTCTTTGCAGTATCTTTCTGAATATATTGCTAGCCCCTGAATATACATACACATGTTAACAACTAGAGATACATAATGCGGCCCTGTTTGGACCAATGTCATCAAATCACCTCTACGGTAAGATCCAAAGAACTGAAAGATCTCCAAGTTTTATCTCCAGTCCCTGTAACCAACCAGGCTCATATCCTGAAGGGGGGCAGCACTTCATTGGAATCTCAAGAGCAACGCCTCTCAGAACACTGAATCCCAGAACGTCAGCCAGCTTTAGCAACCAAAGGAAACTGATTTCACTTAAACCATTGGTAAGCATCTTGATGCAAACAAATACCATGTTCTGGGCCTTCCTGCAGAATAAATGGACGCAGATGCGGTCAGCAAGATGTCACATTACTTTGGTAATCATCGAGCAAAACGGCAGTGCTCATTCATGCTAATATTTCACCCACAGCATAACCAGATTAAACATAGAATCCATGTTGCCTGAAAAGTTGCACACAGTTACTAATCAAAATTAGCATGTGTTGGCTTAATCGCTATTTCATGATAACAATTGACCTTGCTGTGCGAATTGTAATTGCTGATAGGCTACAAGCATTGAAAAAAATCCATTTTACAAACTGACGAGGGGAAATATCAGAACTATCCTTTAGTAATCTGAAGTTTCTAACAGTCACTATGGTGGTGGATGAAATATGTGCATCAGGATCTCATTGAAGGTTTTGCTTAGTGTAATTAGCACCCCATCTATATCCATTTATCCATAAATATGCTATTTTTAGCATCTTGCATAATAACCATGTACCGACTGAAAAAACCATAGTAACTACAGCGAATATCTTAATTAGATAAGCTGCTCTAAAATCCCATGTCAATTCACCTTGTGATGGGTAAAAGTAAATCATAGTAACCACCCTGGATATCTTAATCAGATCCAAACCATAGAATGACATGTATTTGGTAACAAAATTTGAAAGCAAAAATGGCATGTGTTTGGAAATGGACGGAGCACATTTAATTCATGAGATGTCAAGTGACTCAAGCCAAACACCTTCAGGGTGCAATCGTGAAATTTCTTTCAGTTACCAAATCAACATAAAAACTCAAGTAAAAAAATCTAGATGCACATCTTCCAGTTTTCAGTAGATCATTACAGCAAATGGGTAGGATCCCAAAACTAAATTTCAACCATCTTATAAGAGTGTCATTAAGAAAACTCTTGAACTTTATCTGTATCTAGAAGGCAGTGGTGGATTATAAGCTGATGTTATGCACATTGAAAACATACATAATTAAACTATTTCTCCGTGTTGATATTAGTCTTAATGAAATTTCACAAAATCACTGTATGTTTTCAACACAAAATATCCATGTTAGACAGTTAATGACATTCGCTTCCATATGTTTATTTGATTTGTACAGAGGAATCTGAACTTGATCATAAACTTCTACAGTATCCCAGTAATTGCAAGCCAATTAATTTATCTACAGTAAGCATGCAGCAAATAAATTCCCTCCTGCCATATTGAACATACTCCCATCGTACTCAGTGCCCTCCCTATTATTAACCACATAAGATTAGCCATTATGTAATCATCAGCCACCAGCAAAGATGTTATGGTAAAGACTTCAGGGGTCCTAACTCCCAAGTGTGTGACCTAGGTTCAAATGCAAGGTCAAGCAGGGGCAAACTGATCCTCTTTTGCAATAATAAACCTAACCATTATTTAGCATCAAAAGAGGCACTATCAAATATCTTCTTAATTTCTGTGTATAGAAAAAATTCATGAACTATGTAGTTTACCATATGAGAAGTTTACCTTTTGAGGAGAAGAAAGGTATAATTATTGGTGAAAGCTTGTTAGTGCCAAACTGCCAATGAGCTCAGTGTATGTTTCTGCAGCATTGTGCACTGAAAGCAAGAAAGTGGAACACATCAACTGCGGTGCAAAAGAAAAAAGTGCCAATGCACAGCACTGAATCTACTGAGAAGAACTGTAGCACCACATAATCCTTAAGCAAAACTAAACTGTACTCAAGTATCTGAGAAGTTAGCTGAAAAGTAATATTATTCCTCTCGTATAACACATATTGTCATATATCAGGGCATATCCTCTTGGGACGAAGGACATAAGCTACAATTGTCACGCATCATATTGTCTTGTCAGCAAGGACAGAAAAACCTTCTGTTATAATTGGAAGGCCGAGATATCCTACATACCCAAGTACAGGAACTATGACCTAGCAGTTCTCATTAGCTCCATCATTGCTGATGAATCATGGACAAAACATCAAGATAAGACCGACCATAACATCTGGAAAACTTAAAAGTGCAAACATGTCGCTCCACTAAGCCCACTTCACTTTAGGTTGCTGGTTACAGTCTTACAGAAGAGAAGGTAAATCATTTATCAAGAGATTGCGAACAAGAAACATACAATCTCAAGGACAGTTTGACTGCACCAAGTTGCAGTTTTTCAATTTAATATAGTGAAGGGATTGGTATTGGAAAATTATTTCTAGAGTATACATTTCATAAGATAATAAGGTTTTTCCCATTTTATGGCTAGCAAGCAGGCATCAGGTGTTATGGATAGAGTCCAGGGCGCCAGGAGAGTCCAGGAGGAGTCAGGCGCATAGAGTCCTGATCCAACCCGAGTCCTAGCTGATACCGGATTAGCTACAGGGTGGGCTCGGCTGGGCCTTAAGCTGTCCAGTTTAGTAATAGTCCTTAATAAATTAGCAGTTAGCAGATTAAATTAGGAATCTGTCTACTATACCTTTTGAAGTCTTTTAGCAAATCAGAGTCAGAGTAGGTTTAGGAGTTTAACAGGTTATATACAGGGCACTAGTTTGTACCAGGAAAACATAAGTAAATAAAGTTATCTGCTTCCTTCCTATTCTGCTCAAGCCGGCCAACAAAGTCTTGTCGTGTCTATCTATCAAGCGACAAGAGGGAAACAGCCTCGAGTCGTGCGGCAAGAGGGGAACAACCTCGAGCCGTGGCTACCCATCACTACTGGCTACGTTCGGGTTCTACGGATCCGGACCATAACATCAGGTCAATTTAATTAAGCTTGGTAAGGAAACAAATTTGAGTATATGATAAAATTTCCAACCTGACTATTTATGAATCATACCCTAGCTCAAGCTTAGCTAGTCATAGTTCATTAAGAAAAGCGAACCACTAATGAATAAATAATGCAGTGCAAGGAAGCATGCTTAGAACATGCTTGGCTATGTTTGCCCAAAAAAAGCATCTATAAGCTTGTAAAAACATGAAGTTATGTAATCCTATACAAGAACATCCAAAGTAAAAAATCATATGAAAAAATTAATCTAATATGACTGCCAGTTAGTTGTTTGAGGTCTTGTATGGAAATGGCTTGGTGCTATCTGCCTATCTTTCATCGGGAGAAATCAGATAAAAAGAGAACAAGTGGTAAATTGATTAAGTGGGCTATAAATAATATGGGAAGGTATTATTATTTAAATTTTGGCCTGGTGCTATCTGCCTATCTTTCATTGAGAGAAATCAGATATGAAGATAACATATGATAAATTGAATGTGGAATATAAATAATATGGGAATGTATTATTATTTAAATTTTGTGTGTGGGTTTTGTGTGATTTTCTTTTCTTTTTGTGGAGAGTAGGTGGAGGACAGAAAAATGTGCACAATAACAAGGTCATTTGAATCTCAGCCACCAATTTGATAGTATAGTGAAATAGGCTATAGTTGGCTAGTTGCCTTAGGCACAATTGCATAAAGCCTGACCCACAGCCACAATGTAAAACTTGTAAATTGACTTAGCACCATGCCAGAACATTGCAAGACAAGTATTTCAATAAGAAATTCGTTTGAAGCTCTATAACTCCTGACTATGAAGCACAAACAATACATTTGCTAAAAACATGCCCACAATGTAAATATCCTCTGATTCCCTTCTCTTTTATAAATAGCTAGTAAGTCCCCCAAAGTCTTTGTGTTTTGATCAGATTAAAGTTTAGCCATTGCTACGTTACCTATAATGGCGCATGCTGGCTAGACCACCTATTTTATTATTTTTGGAATCCCAACTTATCGTTCAATTTATTTGTATTTGCAATTTCAGATTGCTTTTTGCTTGTTTTGGCTTGTTCTCAATTGCTAGCAGGAACAAATACCTTTCTGGTAAGGTCAACCTTGTTCTTGGCACGGTTGATAATACTAGGATAGTGGTTTAGCGATTGGTAGCCTATGTCATCAAAGTCACGATCAGGGTTTGCAAATGTGAATCGAGGTTGAAGCTCGAGGGTGCTCGAATCTCCACAAAAACTGACCGATATTTGTTGAATTCTACAGATTCGAGCCCAGATAGATAGTCTATCTCATCAAAGTCATGATCAGGTTTACAAATGCGAATTGAGGTTGAAATGTGTGGGGTGAGAATCGGTCAAAAACTGTGAAAACTGACCGAAATTTTTTGAATTCTACCGATCCAAGCCAGCTCAAAATTTTGACCAAAGTCATCAAATTTGTGATTCCCTGGCCATGATACACCAAATTCTAGTTATCCTTCACTGAATGATTGAGAGCCACAATAAGTCTCATCATATTACTTGCTTTTTGGTCTTACATTGAATAGGAGGCTAAATGGCCTCCAGAACAAGGAATGCTCAAATCTTCCTAGACTAAATGGAAACTATTTCTAACATCGGCCCATGATGCTTTAGATATGCTTTAGATATGATCTCATCCTCACATCTTCTCGCAATTATAGCAGGAAAGATATTAAGTTATATAAATAACATGGAAGGTCAAATGTCATTCAAACTGATGGAGGCTAAGAAAGGGAAGTTACTAGGTGAAATATGTAGGAATACAAAGGATTGAAAGGCCATTCACCAAAACCTTGGTATCATTTGCTTTCAGATAAAAAAGGAGATGGTTGGTCGCTTAATACTTCCAAGCTAAATGGAAATTAATTATACAACTTTTTTGATAATGTTTTAATATGATAGCATCCTCACATCAGCTTCACGACTATGCTAGAAAAGATATTAAGTGAATTTCAAATAGTATGAAAGGTCCAATGGTTAGTCCAATCAATACAGTTTAAGTAAAGTTCTTTGGTCAAATGTGAATGGGTTATGGAGGGCCATAAGCCCATAAGGCTGCTCACTATAACTATTGGTATTGTTTGCTTTTTAAAAAAGGTGTGATATTTGGCCACTAGAACATGGGCTATTCAAATATTTTGATGCTTGATAGAAATTGTAAGTCAGTTTGAAGGGTAATTGAGGTTGCACAGATCATTCTCTTACTAGAATTGATGGCATATTTGCTTTAGTAGTAAAAAATGGAGGGAACATCATTTCATCCTCTTTCAAGAAGAGTGAAGTTTAATCTGAGCTCAGCTCAACATATCTACTCTTTGCCTAAAATTTAAGCTGCTTTATATAGTCATCGCAAACACTCACAATTTAGCAATATATGCATGTTTACCACATGCCAATTTGGAAAAAAAGGATATTGCCCTTGGCACGGTCGCATCGTCATGTATGTCAATGTAAGAAATTTTGAGTGAGAAGTTGTCTCATTTAGGAACAAATTCATTTGAAACTCCTAGACCTCCTCAGCAATAGGTAGCGGGCCAGGGCCACCAAGCCCAGCACATGTAAACAGTACCCACGCGGGTACTGTAGCATGAATAGTACCCGTGGGTACTGTAGCAGTGATTAGGGATTAAAGATAGATTATTAATTCCTTTAAAATAGTAGATTAGATTAGAGTTAATTAAACAGATAAAGTCTTGTAAGCTCTATAAATAAGACGATATTGATTAGGAATAAAGTAATAAAAGTATTTCCAATTCCCCTCCTTCCAATCTATTTCCTAGTCCCGTTCTCTCTGCCTTTCCCCTCAGCGCCCTACCCCCCCTGCGCCTTTCCCTTCTTCTACCGTCGTGTCTCATCAACCATGGCAACAGCAGCTCCAGCTGCCGGTTCCTCATCGCTACAATCTATGGCCACTACCAGGTCATGACACTCCAACCATCAACTGACGTCATCATGTCGGATGCAAGGTTTGTAATATGTGGGTTAGTTTTAGACTGAGATGCTAGCACAATCATCAAAGGAAGAGCACAGTTGTTAGACACTTAGACTGCATCATCTCCAACTTTGTTTTCCTCTTCAGTCCCACTTTGAGAGGTCCACAGCATACCTCACACATTACACAACACCCTGGAAAAAGCATAGTGAGGTCTAGAGGTAGGAGGTTTCTTGTTAAGGATCTACACATAAGTGTTTTTTAAAGAAAAACATATGGGAGCGAGATTCTTGATTTGAATGGACCAAACATCAAGGAATTGACATTGGGCAGAAAGGGCTCCAAGCATGATGGGCAATGGAGGATATTATCCCATGCTTCAGCCCACAGACACAAACACAATGGAAGGTCTTATGCTGTACTTTGGCCCCCATATCCTAATTGAAGATTGGAAGTGCTGTACTCACAGCACATGTGGAATGTACTGCCTACATGATAATAATCTTTATCAATTAGATTTCAATCCTTTGCACCATGAGGTTGAATATGTATACATACTCTATGCCCACTCTATCAAGTGAGCCAGGCCATTATATGGCCAACTTCCATATTTATCTTTTCACATCCTCTTGTCCACTTGTACTCGATCGTGAATTATGTGGACATTACATTTTAAGCAAGAGAAATATTTCACCAAACAGAACAAACAATAATAAAAGTACCATTCTTTTAAACATATATTAACCACACATGCAATAAAAATTCTGTCTTGGTTGCATTAGATGTCCTCTCAGCTAACATGCAAACATATTAAATTAAATGTCCACCATGTTTAAATACTACTGGGGAGTCCAGACTGAAGTCTACAGAACCAACCAGGGTCATGTAACATAATACCTTACTCGAAAATTTAGCATAGCAATTAAGTAAACCACATTGGCAGAACAGGCTCAAACCCCTCTCTCTGGTGTTGTAGCTCAACATTTAGAAGTCTGGATCTCATGATGTACGATGACGATCCACATATGCCTGTAACAAAAAACACACAGAAGACAAACATATGAGGTTAATGGCTAGATGTGTCATCGATCAACAAATTCAGGATACTTTACCATCACAAGTTTTTCTATCTTTGATCCAGAGGTTGTTATATACTTGCTAATTGCTTCTTCAGTATCCGGTATCTCATCAAGTGAAGCAAAAACCTTATCAACAGATTTTTTCACTATCAGTTTATGAGCATCTTTACTTAAATTGCCTTCCTTCCAGATCGGTTTCACCAGCTCCTTTACATGCTCTACCAAATGAAAACGAAAGTCTCTTGCTTTCTCGTTGCCAAGTGCTGCATCATTTTTTCTTTCACAAGTTTTCGCCCTATTATCACCATCCAGGCTAAAGCTTTGTTTCCTATCATATGAAACCAAGCTTGCAAATGCATTTGATCCTTTAGCAGATATATTCCTTGCCAATTTGTCATGACAAGCCAATGCTTTTTCCAGACTACCCTCTCTTATAACATTCTTATTACCATATTGACTTGAAATGCTGCAGGATATGTTTGACGACTTCAGATTGTTTAAACTTTCAAGTTTGTGAGGGTCGATACCGTCAACAAGTGGGTCATGCTGACTTTTTGAAGGTGATGTACTACCAGGAAAATTAAAAGAAGGTACAAAAGGCACTGAAGTTATCCAAACATCTTCCCTGGTTGGGGAAAGTTGCCCAACTGATTCTAGAACAGGTTGAGGCGAACTGCTCACAAGTAATGTGGGCCTAGAAGTATCACCCTTGTTAAAATCAACATCTTTATGGTGGCTGGAATCATTACCAGGTGTTAAATGATGAAGAGGTAGTGTTCCAGGGTGATGAGTTGCTGGGAGAGACAGATTAACCAAGGAATAATCACAGCTATCATGGACTGGATTTCTGAATCCTGTTAAACTATTCAAGTTGTATGAGGCATAGCTTGAACTTTTTTCTTCCTGATGTTTGTGAGGAAGTTTCTGTGTTGCTCCACCATAAGCTGATGACTTCTTGCTATATTGGTGAGGACCAAATGAAATACTCGAGTCAAATGGTTGATAATGATAATCAGACCCCTTTAAGGGGTTCACTTCAAGGTAAGATCTTGAGAGATGTGAATCCCTTGGATTATCTCTTTTGACCACATCAAACTGCCGCTTTCCTCCATCGAGATGCAATCTAGAAAAGTCACCCCTATCATCCAAACAGCTGCTAGTAGTCAAACCAATTTGATGTCCCATGAAATAAGGTCCATGATTCTTCTCTTGAACTACTGGAAGCTGAATCACCTCATTTTTAGAAGCAGGTGGTTTTGTAGTCAATGAATCATCAATTTTTAAACCATGTGAAGCCCTTAGCATGTGAGAGTTATGTTCATCAATGGTCAACCCCCTACTATGTTCACCATAAGCATGAACAAGGGTCCTGTATAGCTCATCTTGGGATGAACCCGCTGAATTTCTGAACTGAGGCTCTTTTAAGTTGGATAAATGCTGTATTTGAGATCCTTCTTCAGTGCCTGAACACAGCAGATAAGAAGCAATAAAATTATTTAAATTGACAGCAATCAAAAGTTTGCAACTCTGCAAGATACACTTCACAGCTAATCATATTGAAAAAGTTCACACCTCTATGATTACCATAACCAACTGGTGCAAGCAGACCAGCCTTTCCTTCTTTACTCCCTTGGTTATAAGAACCAAAAACCTCTTCTTCATGAAGAAAGGTACAACTCTTTCCTCTTTTGCACCTCCCTTGAGCATAAAAGATACATATTTTGGTAGGCTTTCTGGTGTTATTCTTCAAATTTCCACCAGGAGATGAGCTCCCAAATCCATGATGTGAACTAGTGACAGAACAGATTGTTTTTAAGAAGTGATATAGAAAACAGTATGTTCTTAGTCAAACATCACAGCTAATAAGAAATTTTTGCTCAAAGTTCAAAATTCCTAGTGCACACAAAAGATGATGTTAATTAACATACCTCAAAGCATTAGAACCCGGTGAACTCTCAGAGCCATGAATACCATGCATATAAAGACCTCCAATTTTAGAAGTACCATCAATGTTTGGAAGTACAGGAACATTCTCAGCTTTCTTCAGAAATATGTCATTGCTATGATGCTGCAGTATTGGTTTCTTCTCACCAGCAATCGCTCCAACAAAACCTAGATGACGCATGGCCATATAATGAGATCCAAGTATCAACACATCAGTAAAAATATTTTTCATCTAAAAGATTGTTAAACCACTTGAAATAGTTAAAGTATTTTTCAAGAGTAGCATACCATTACCATCCATCAAACGACAAATTGAATACCATTCATTAGAAGATCTCCCAGGTGCAACCAATCACAGTTGATGTAAGATCCTTATGACCATGCTCCAGAATGAACTATTGTTGAATTTAAACTTAGTGGATTCATTTTTAGTTTCCAATTTGCAAGGATGATCCCCAAGACGAAAAATTATCATCATTTAGAAAGTATGTGTTCTGAGTTTAAAAACAAAAATGGGCATAAGAAGGTTCAATGTACAGGAGAATTGATACAGTGGCGCCAGATAAAATTGCAGAGATGGATGTAATTAAAGATGGAGGAAGATAGCACGAGGGAAGGAATCCGATCAATATAAATAATATAGGCCAAATTTGGTATATCACAATAGCACATTTCACATGGGACTATACATCTACAACTCCCATAATCTCAACGAATCCACTGCAATACAGGAAAAGCTATTAGATTTGTCCATATCATTTTTTGTGAGATGCGATCATGCGAGATAATCAAACATAAACCAGCAAACTTCTTGTGATGAAACTATGATTTGGAAATTTGCTGTGCAAACCTATTGAACCTCAGTACACAAGCCTGGGGGGAACTACCGAGCATTCTCTTGAGCAAAAAGTTGCACCAGTTAACCCATTCATTGCACCAGCACAACAGTAATTATTTGATTAACAGAAGGGCATGTATTGCAACAATGAGGGTGCACATCTGCTCAATTTGCAATGTTGGTCAACTGTATGATCAACGACAAAAGTTTATCTATGCAAGTTCATTAGTTCAATAAACAAGCAACATGAGGTTCTTTGATAAACTAGCAAATAGTTGGTTACCTTGGGATATTGGACTATTTGGCTACAAAGAAATATATGCATCTTTGATAAAGTTCATCCAAACAAATACAGATGGAAGAGGATGCTTATAAAATCAGGACATTTTTGGAAGACTGGCTGTGGTGTGCTTACTTTTCTTTATTACAGCCAGTTAATTTGGTTGTTAAAAAATTGTTCTTTATCTGATAGAACTAAAACAACAATCATAAACCATTGATCTTTCTTGAATCATCAAATTTTAATATACTGAAACAAATAGAAATGTTTGATGATTAGCTATTAATGACTACATCACTCATGTATGTTAGCGCTTACTGCTTAGTATACACCAACAGGCCTCAAGCCCGACATGGTGACAAAACTGGCGCCATCTTGAGAACAATTAGAAGAGCAACTAAATTCCTCAAAAATCATGACATTATGCTTCATTGGACAATGCATGATCCTAGGATACTATTACACTCACCTAGCACCTAATTACTACTTACAAACATTTGTAAATAGTACTGACGATATTGTATGCAACATCTGTAGCAAGCCACTACCTGTAGTCAGCAGCAAAATTTCATCTATCTACCCAGAGCAGCATAGGTACACAGAAAAAGGCTCAGTTATATCGTCCAATAGCAAAACCTAAATAACTGTATACCGAAATACTATCCTCCTATTAGAACACACCGCTACAAACCACCATGGCACCATATCCCCAAATCATGCCCCTTCCACACAAACAAAACAAGCCTAACAGGTAGCAAACACATCAACACGAGATAATATGCAAAGAGCATGCATCCCCCATCTACATCTATCCGCAACATGCAAGCACAAATCTAACATTTCGGGTAATCACACAGCAATCCGACCACAAGCAACAGCAGATGAACAGGTAAAGCGGGCATGGGAAGAGAGCGACGCGATCATGGCGCCATACCGTACGAATCCTTGGCGTTGGGCAGGTCCCTGGCCCTCTTCGAGCCCACGCCCACCCGCTCCGCCTCCGCGGCGTCATCCATCGCCGGCAGCCCACCGGCGCCCCGGCCGGCTCCAGCCATCCCGATGCTTCCCAGCCGCCGCCGCCGCGGCCAGAAGGGATTCGATGGAGGGGGGAGGGGGGGATCGGGAGCAAAACCTCGCCGTCCGCTTCAGCTCGCTCTCGCTGCCTCCCCCTTAGCACACGATGTTCTCGCTACCCTGCCACGGCGGTGTCGCCTCTCTCGGCTCGGCTGTTATAAAGAGCGGCACATTTATTGCATGAGTTGGTGACATATGCAGCATCCTGTGGATTTATAACTGGCATCAAAGTCTTCCTATCTTGAATATATATTTTTTATACAACCCAGATTTAATATTAAATGTTTCTAATATAAAATACATTGTCACTAAAATATCATATAAATAAAAATTATATCTCGAGTCGTGGGACATCTCATATAATTATACGGTATCTTATAGAATATGATAAAAAAAACATTAAGTAAACGTAAAGAATTATGAGCATACACATATAACTCAGTAAAAGAGTCCAGTGTTGTTTCAATTAAGTTAAAGTTGTATTATCTCAAACTGGAGATTGTCGGTGTACGAACATTGTTAGGGAAGATCCCATTGGATCTTATTTGTGAGTTTGACTGGGAGTGGAGAGTTAAGATCACTTCGTCGAAAAAGAAGATGAATATGAGAGAATTTAGATAACTTCTAGCCATAGAGAGATGTAATACTTTACTCATGTGTGGTGCATTCTTTTAGAGGGGTGAAAACCTCACGAGCACTCTACAAGTTCTCGCTTGGCCATAAGGCTTATCTAAGACTTGGACTCTAAACAGGCTTCTGGATCCTCTTTCATGATTTCAGTCCTCTTCTATTATATATGTGGGGAATACCACAACGATCGAACTGAGAGAGCTATACATCATTAGCTAGTCTTAGGCTTTGAGAGAAGCATGCCACCTCTAGATTTGAACCGTTGTGGACTATTCTTTTTTGATGTTACTCCTAAAGCTTGCATGCCTTTTTTGTCGGCTATAACGTATGGTCACTATTAAGGCCCCACATGAGTGTCTAGGCAGAGTTGACAGCGAGTGTAGGACCTGACAAGTTGGGTAGAGTTAGACGACGTCACCTAGCAGGATACGAAGCCTGATAGGCCATGCACGCTTTTTGTAGAAAGTCATTGTGAGTTATTTTATCACGAACACCTCTTGCATACCCAATTAGATATATGTTGTGCCACTATAAATGAAAAGGCATGTGTTAGTGACAAGAAAGTAGGCCTTATCATAGTACATTAATTGTACTATAGGACGTTGGCTTCTAAGTACTATTACCACAAGAACGTGAGTTCTGTTAGGACTCAAGACGTTTTATGAGCTTGACGACGTCGAGCTTAAGGATCCTAATTCAAGGACATTGAGTTGTGGGGATTTGTCTCAAGAGTAAAGTGCTCAGGGACGTCTAGAGGAAAACCAACTAAGTCAGACACTAATTGCCTGTTGTTGAGGCCTAGGTAATGCCGACCACCCATCCTTAAGTGGTAGGGCCTAGTGTTCTTAAGGTGTCGGCCTAACCTTGGCTTCAAGGTGTGTGGTGTTCGCATTACCATCTATGGCATTGTCTAGGCATGATTTGGTGTCAGTTTGACGTTAAGCTGCCCGTGGCGAACACCATATGCCCAAGCTTGGTGGCGCCCGGTGGGATCCCTTAAGACTCTGATTGACTTCCTTCTCTCCTTCTCTACTCAACAATGCCCAGCGGCTTGCAATCCCTCCCTGGCCCCTACTACGCTCGACGAGATCTAGTCCTCTCTACTCTATTTGGTGGTTTGTCGGTCGCACAATCCCCTTTCTCCGTGCTCGGCTCGGTGTCACCCGATGGGTTGCCATCTATCCCTGTCCTCCTTTTCTTCTAGTGGGATCCCATCCTCCTTGCAATATGTGATGGTATCTTCCCTCCCTATTGTACTTGGTGATGCCTGATAGTCCCCTACCCCTCGCTTCCTGTTGTGCTCAACGTCTCTGCTTGTCTGCTCCTCTCTTAGTTATGCATCACAATAACCACTTTTGCGCTTTTGTGTATAGATAATTTTTATGTAGATTGCTACATGGGATAAAAGAAGAGATGAGACAACACATGAGAAGCGAAGATATGTTAGATTATTGGTAATATCAAGATAAGTAAATATGCTACATTGCTACTAAAATCTAGAGTAATTGTAGGTTAGGATGTGTGTCTGGCGTCACCTCGCTACACATCTTAAGCGCCTAGGCGACTAGAAGGGGTAGGTCGTTGTGTTTCGCTTGTCTTAAGGACATTAGTAGGGCAGTTTGAGATCCTCAGAACTCAACGCTATCCATGATAGTGCTAACCATTCACACGCCGAGAACTTTTTCATGAGGTCTTGGTCAATGGTCACACCCGAAGGCAAGGCAACAAGGGTGGAATCAAATAATGCGACGCTATGTTGTTCTAATCACATGAGATTAGGGGTCCCAAATGCCGAAACTCTGTCAATTATACCGATAATAATGTTATCTCAAATTAGTGAGCTATGATTGTTTCATCAATAACTAGGTGATCATTAATATCCATACAAAGTGTGTATTTATATGCTATATTATATTGTGAAGCCAATATAATAGCAAGTACTAGCCTAACATGTCACGGATGGATGACTTAGGTCCGTTTGGCACAGCTACAACTTTAGAATTTTTTGGAGCTGGTCCAACTAGCTCTAAGAAATCCTAGATCTAGAGCTGTAGATAGGTTGAGGGTATTTAGTCGAGCAGTCTAGATTTTATTTTGAACTAAAAATAAAAGTTCAAACTATTTTATTATACTATATAAACTCTAAATTCAGCATGAATCTCGGAACTCGAGCCGTATCAAATAGACTCTTAATCGGTGGTATTCAAAGAAGCAATACTGCCCTTCTAAATAAAATGGCGACAGAAATTCCCGACTGATCGGCTGTCGTCTCCGATTTCCACCGACCGAACCACCCATAAATGACTAGAAACGAAAACAGGAACGGTAAAAATATAGAAATGGTAACGAAAATGTTTTTGATGTTCTACCGACTGTTTCCTTGGTTAACCTTGTTCTTACGTTAATTATTATTTTCATAATCGTTTTCTTAATACCTAAGACCCATCGACTATGCTTATATCTGGCCCAATAGACCGAACCTTAAATCCCTAGTGACAATTTTAATCCGGTGAGCTCGGTTAGTAGTTTGCATGATACAACTTGATAATGCTCGCCGTCACTATGCTTGCTTGAATGCGTGATGATACAGTTATATCTTTTTGACACGAATTATCGGTTCCCAGCTGATACTAATATTTTCATCCGAATAGTTCAGTTTCGATTTTCAAATATTTCTGATATCTTAGATTTGGTTTTCAAGAAAAAGTATGATTGTGGAAATGGTTTAGTGCTTGTTAGGCAGGTCGAATTCCTGGCTCGTTCATGTGAATGGATTAAGATTCTAGTTTATCCATATAAAATAGATCAGATTTTAATCTGTCAACCAAACCCTTAGGCTTTATTTAGAGGCCTGTAATCCTGATATATTTTACGTAAATGGGTCAGTATTGCAGGTTTCCAAACAAGCTCTGAGGCTATTTTCTGGGCCTAGCATGTTGCTGTTGCATGACTATATCAGGCCTGTAAGCCCAACTACCATATTGGGCCATATACGGCCCAACGATGCGTACACCTCGTAAATGCTTGCTTACTTTTGCAAAGTTGGGAGGCTGGGAAACAGGTTCTCGTATGAATTTCAAATACAAGATCACTCTGTAATTTTCGCTCGAAAAATTTCGAGCATTTAGAACACAATTTTCAAGCCCATCTCGT